>CAKNYM010033712.1:40452-81759 GCA_932195095.1 Andricus curvator
ACACACACACACACACACACACACACACACACACACACACACACATGGTATTGTCATATACTAGCTGTACAAGATTGAAAGCAACTCGAAATGGAAATGAACCACTACAGGTTAGAAGTTTTTCAATGTCATTAAGGTAGGAATATATAAAAAAATTAAACACTGTGATGGTATTTAGATATACATGATGTTATCGTGCATAACCAGACTCCATCTTGAAAAGTGGCTCAGTATCCCTCTTTGAAAAGTGGCTCAGTATCCCTGGCTCAGTATCCCTCTTGTAAATGTGGCCTAGAACCCCCCTAGCATATCTACTGACTCACCTTATGAAGTTCTAGTAGTTTTACTCTATACTTACAAAATAAAATAAAATTGATACTTCATCTATTTTATAAGGACCTTTCTTTTCACTATCACAAATAGAACAAGTTGATAATTTTAGTTTTCTGAAAATATAAAAAAAAGGATCGAATTTCACTTTCACAATTTCTGATTGCACGATCTCGTTGCCGTCCAATTGACCCCGTACTGTAATTTTCTATCTTCTCTGCCTCTCCCTTCTGCCTTACGGTTCACGGAGAACACCTTTTTTGTCACAGGTGCGTGGGCCCCGTGCCGCTTAACAACCCCGGCTTATGCCGTTATCGTTGCACACGTTGTGCACACTGCACAACACAATGCTTTTTAAAATTTTCTTGAACCAATAAACATCTCCTTCTTTTTCTAATCGGGTAGTAATGTTTCCGATAACAATTTGGATTTCATGCTGAACATTGTATCCATTCGGTGGAGGTGGTTCCAGCTCATACTCGGTAATAGCGAACAGGCAAGCCACCTTGAGTTTGTCTGGCTCGAATTGGGGTATCCAATCCACCGGCACCCTCACCCTAGGCCTTAACATGTAGTAGCTCATCTTCGGTTTCTGTAAAAAAAGGTTGATTTTTTTTAAAATGATTTTTTGCTTTTTTTCTGAAATTTTCAAAAATTAAATTGATCAACAACTGATTTTTGTGTTTTGAAAATCAAAAATTAAAAAAAAATTAAATTTAACTAAAATTTAAAAAAAAAATATGTTTTTTTTAATATACAATAGTATTTTAAATAAAAAATGTTTTTAATTAGCACTTGAAGTTTTTTGAGTAAGTCATCTTTATAACTTGATGGTTTGGCGGTATGAGTTGCACTGGTCAACCAACATATCAGCCACCCTATTTATCTTCCGCTTTTGTTTTAGGTCAACCTACAGTGGGTCCCGACCTTCAGGCCCTGATCAAGGTGAACACCAAGAGTTCGCACTATACTCTTGAGCGAGATCGACCTCCCGTTCACCTTGACCACGGGTGCCCTAACGTTCCAGGCCGAGTCGTATGTAGGCTTCACTCGGTTAGACTTAGATCCGATTTTTCGAGTTCTCGAAATATCTTTCTCATGCTTATGATATCTGAGGAAAACCATCTCCGTTTTAGTATCAGAAAGCCATGGTGGCCTGAAGGTCGTTAGCATATGCTACGATACTTCTGCCAAGAAGCCTCTCCAAGATTCTGAGGTGATCATCGAAGACAATGTTCTAAGAACATGGGCCAAGTACTGACCCTTGGGGGCAGCCCTTGGTCGCCAGCTTTGAAACATTGCCACCGTTCCATGATATCCTCATTTGCCGATCACTGAAATAGTGTTCGAGAACGCTGAGGACATTCCGAGGACATCCACGCTTCTTAAGACCCCGGATTACCAGTGGCCATTTAACATTATCGAATGCACCTGTGATATCGAAGAGAAGGGAGAGCACTAAACGTTCGTCTCGCCCATCCACTATTCTCCGAAAATCACAGATGGAATCTTCTGTAGATTTAGCTCTCATAAAGCCAAACTGGCGATCCGAGATCTTGCCAGGGCCGAGAACGTTCCTCCTCATTCTACAAAGCAATAAGCGTTTGAAAATCTTACCGAAAGCCGGGAAAAGGCATACGGGTCGATACGAACGCACTAGGGTCTTATCCTTCTGACGGCCTTTGGGCATGATGCAAAGTTCGCCTTTTTCCATATTCTTGGGAAGACACCCAGCCGCAAACAGGCATTCAGCAGGCAGAGGAATATGGGACCTAATATGGCTGACATATTTGTCGGAAATTTTGATTTTTGGAAATCTGGCTTCAGATTCGTGATAACCGACTTCAAAAACCCCCAGATGCCAAGTTTCATAAAAATCCTTCGAATTTTTGAAAACTCGTCCGCCATAATGGATCTGCCATTTTGAATTTCGCAAATCTGGCTCCGGATTCGTAATCAGCGACCCCAAAAACCCTAGAGTACCAAGTTTCATTTCAATTTATTCAATACGTCGTTCAAAACTGAATTCTTTCGTAAAAAAGAGCGACTTTCAAAATTTGTTTATTTATAACTATTTATAATTTTACACAATACGTTCGTCAACATGTTTTTTCACATTCTTTAATGCTTCAAATACGATATCAATAAGACATTTTTGTTATTACTTCAAAAACATTGAATCTAGAGAAAAAAGTTGTGAATAGAAAAGGTGGTAATCTGGGTTACCACTGCGCCGCAAAGGGGTAATTAACCGCGTATTACCTTACAGAGGGAGTCTCCCAAAATGGCGGTGACCCCACAACAGTCTTCACTGTTAAATTACTACGCCATTATGGAAGACTAGACGGGTCGACACTAATTTGCGCCTCTGTCAAGACTCATTGTACATAAACGCCCCAACCATCACAAACGGAACGTCCGTAAATTCCGCGAACGCGCACTGATCCTACCACCACTTTATACCCCGAAGAGACACATTTTATGCTAAGGAAGGCGAGCAGTGAGAACACATACCTTGCTACAAACTCCGAATAGTTGGGAGTGGTTTTATTTTAAGAAAGGGCTCACGTCCGGTATTCCTTCGACATTGACTATTAATTCTTTCGAGTCAAGGTTTACAACACCATGCCGTAACCAATCCCCTTTATTGTGCACAAAGGCGAATTTAAATTGATAACAGGCCTCACCGGGCAAAACTGCACACATGTACGGGAGTCGAGCACAGAATGCCGGCAAAGACGCGCCGACGCAAGATTCCGGCGCGTAACACCAAGGTCCGTGTGCACGAAACGGTACCTTGCAGCGGCAGACGCCTATGAAGGCGCGTTCATAACATAGCGTCCTCCAGTAACACGCCATTTTCCCTAGTCAGTTCTATAAGAATGTTCATAGTCTATGTCGAGTTGCGTAACTAATGGTGCACACCTGCGATGCATGATGCTTGCCTGAAATATCGTCTGCTACCGTGTTGACATCCAGCGTGACAATAGTGGATGGCAAAGCTCCCGCGTTACCAAGTGCTGATTTAGTATCCACCTTCTTCTTATTGGAAAGCGAAAGAGTTGACTGTTGTGATGTATGTAGAATCGAGTCACGACTGCATAATTGTGACGTGTCAGTGTTGTGGGTCGTGTAAAGTGGCGGCCGGCCCTGAGTGTGCCTAGTGAACAAACAAACAAGGATTTCTACGGAATGAGTGGTGTTCTATTTTAAATAAAAGTGATGAACCCCAGTCTGGCGACGGTGCGGATATTTTTATAAATACAAATCCTAAGCCTCCAGGGGTTTTGTTTATGGCAAGAGGCCATCCCACTCGAGGATGCTGTCACGTGACGGTAAGAAAATGGATTCTGTGCTCGACCAGGTACCATTTTGAATGTAAGTTCATTTAAATTTTAAGGTTAAGGGAGGTGCCTTAAATGAATTTGGGCGTGGTATCAAATATCACGTTACAACATGATAGCTTTTTTTTATCTTTTTGGGGGTTAGCCGTAACTGAAACTTTTTTTATTCCCAGAGAACCTAAACAGTGTTATTCAACAAAAAATTTACTCAACATTATTGAATTCGTGAATAATTTTCACATCATCTTTCTCTTCGGAAATTACACTACTGGTTTCAAAATACCCACTGCCATTGTCATCCGTATCACTGTCACTGTCACTTTGTTTTTGTTGCTACTCCTGCTCCTGCTGTTCTTGTTGTTGCTGGTATCCTTGTTGTTGAAGATATTGCTGGTACAGGTAAGCCTGTTCTGAAACTGGTGAAATTGGTGTGTGTTTTGGTATTGTTGGTTCACATCCTCGAGAACTCGGAACCAATGAGTTGCGCTCAGTTTATTACAAATTACTGTTAAGCCTCTTTGCGAGAAATAAACGTCGAAGGTGGGTTTGCTGTTGGTGATGGCTCGAAGCTCGGTGATTTCGAGAAACGAGGGTTCTCCGGTTATCGGCCAACGTTCCGAGATGATGATCAACGGAGTGAGATTTATATACTTGATAGTCATTTTTAACAACCAGCTAAAACAATAAAAGAATAATTATTAAATAATAATTTTTTAAATTATAAGAATATGTTTTGAAATTTAAATCTATAATTCAAGTACAGTAATAATAAAAAACTTAATAAGTAAATGATTCCTTCTTGGCGCACTCTGAACTCTTTCAATAAACTTTAGTGAATGGACATCTCTGGCTTCCCTAGCCCTTTATAATAGATTTTTTTGTTTATAAATCAATAAAGCTAAAGAGCAGTTTATGCGCTCGAAACTTCCAGAAGGTTCGAGAATATGACGTGCAAAACAAAAAAGTAATTTATCCTCATCATGATTTCTGTTAACCTGATCCTTCTTATCTCACTCTCTCTCTTCCCCTTCACTGATAGAAATGGTGACGCTGATTTAACCATACGATCGTGGGTTAAAAAATTACGAGTATATTTATAATTTAATACGTGTAATTCACTCACAAAGTGTATAAAATGCACTTACTGAAATATGATAAATACAACTAATTTATATTTGTGGTACAAAGCCGTAATATATGTGTTGCTATTATATGAAATGTGTACTTCTATAAACATTTACCTGAGCGAACTATCTCGAAAATGTTGTCATTCAGCAATACCTTTTGAATGACTGATTTACCTGACTCGGTTTGTTCTGTTTATAACAGGCGCATCTCGCTTGCGCCTGTGCGTCTGCCTTCATGAGCAACAAGAATTGTTTGGCCAAAACAAACATCCTGTATGGCTGTATCTATACCAGCAATGAAATAGGGTTAATCTAATCATAAATATTGCTGTACCATCTATTTATTTCTATCAGTGTTCTAACTTATTTATGAAATATCAGCAAAAATACTGACCTTTGAAATATAATACACTCTAATAAAGACTATAGGAAATTATAACCATTGGAATTTAAAAGGGCAATGAACCTTCCAATTTCTCAAATCCTATTAGTCTTTGAATAAAAAGTGGCAGTAGTTGTGAAAAATGCAGGTTGATTTACTTCTAAAAATGAGTATATATATGAACCCCTGATTCACCTTGATTTATCTATAATAAACCCAACTCTAAAAAAAATATCCATCCCTTAAAGAGCAACTGTCACAGGCAAGGTCACAGCAAGTGGAAACCACCATGACCTGACAAGGACAAAAGACGGATAATTCTTTGACTGATTTTGAAAATCAATTAAACGCATTTAGCCAAAATCACATTGAAGTAAAAAAGCACTATGTATTAACACATAGTACTTTGGGAGGAATGGGGGTACTATTTGTTATTCTTATGATATATATACTAAGAAAAAAATTACTCACCATCGGTTCAAAGGTCATACCAACAAATTGTAGAAGTGAAATAAGGAGCCCATCAAAGAGACCGGATAGTTCAAGCACCAGTCCAGGAAATCAAGAACCTGAAAAGGGGAACGCACCAAAAGCAACTCGACTAAAAGTCACGGAAGATACAGTAAGGCGACAAGTGAGCGCCCGCTCGCTTCCTAACGGCCCGTCAAGATTCTTTTCACGGCGGATCCTGCAGGACACCAAACTACCCGCTCCGATCGAGAGACAAAGAGGAGAAGGTTCGAGAACAAGCGCCTCAATAGAGGTGCTGAATCCTGCAGAACCATCATCCTCTAACGAGACGGATAGTGACATCAAAAAGAATGTGCAGCTGGCGCAACGGAGGGTACCGTGCCAAAATGTGACCGTAGCATGAGATATTAACGAAAACGAGAGAGGTATATATATATATATATATACGAGGACGGTCGCGCGTTAATTATCTTGAAACATTATGTTGTAATTCAATCCAGTTCTACTGAATGCCGAACTTGCCATTCAATTATGTCACGTATTTTTAAAAGGTTGCCGGATATCTAACTTGTATCAGGTATTGTCAACGTCACTATTTATGGTTACTCATTTTCACTTTCCAAGTGTTTGCGTGTAGTAACCTAGGCCTGCCCTTTGTATAGAATCCTGTGAATATTGTCGGATTCGCGTATCTCTTACCGTTTTCGAGATAACACGAAATTTTGACTTTGTTTGGAAGTTTGAAAAAAAAAAGAAAAAGGTTCAAGAGAATTTGAAAAGTTACAATGAAAATATAAAACTCAAGGGAAGTTCGCAAGAAAAGTACAGGTTAAAAAAAAAGGGGGCTATATTTTATATCAAAAATTAAATACGAAAAGAAAAAGCAGGAGAAGAAGTAAACTTAAATTATTAAAAAAAAAATCTAAGCATCCTCCAATTGTCGCGGCTCTGGAGTTTCGACGAACGGGCTGAAAAAGAAAGGAGAGAGACAGAGGAATGGCAACCGGTATCTAAAAGTGGAAAATCGGCAAGTAAAATAAAATCTGTATGATCACTACCTTGGTGCAATTGCTGTAGTGGAAATAGTGGCGGTCCGCTTCGTCCCGTCAGGGTACACCCATGCCCCTTTATAAGAAATGGTCTCCACTCTGAAGGCCATTCCCGACGCACCAACTTTAATTGTTTTGCACGTAAAAATAGAGGGCACCACCAACAACCAGTTGTAAGGTCCCGGGAATATTTTGGCGCGAAAATCAAATTTTAATTTAATTAAAACTCAGGTTCTTGTTTCCACAACGAAGCGATGACTTCCTCCGTCGCACTCTCCGACTTCGACAAAACCAACGTTGATGTTCTCGTTCTATTTCATTTTTATTAATAAAAATGTGCAATAAATTTTAATCAAAAGTAAACTATTTCTACTGAATTAATTTTAGAAAACAGGATGAATAATTAAAGAAAACGGATTACTTTTCCTTGCACTTTATAAGTTTATTCTTCCTCGATCAGAAAAATTTTACAAGTCCCTAATAATTAGACAGAATTCGGACAAAGATTACCCGTCGCGAGTCAGTCAAAATCTGATTTTGAAAATCGATGTTCTTCGCGGGCTCTCGTAGCGCGCATCGTTCACCTGATCGTTCGCGCAATCCTACTCCGAAACACACTCATCCATTTAGCCAATCAATATTCAAATCAATCCCCCCAACTAAACTATGTATGACCTAATTCCCACGTTAAACGGTGATGCAAGCTCGACCCAATTTGCTTCCCGAGTAAATATCGTTAGGCACGTTTTCGTGATATGCGTTGAAATCCCATTTCACGTTTCACTAACAATTTGTCAAATAAATTATTCTAACATAAATTCGTTGGTTATTTTACGTTTCCTATATACAGAATTTATACTTAAATTCTGGTTCAAACTAGTTACTGGCCAACATTCCTTTCATTCATTTCATCATTCCCAATAAAATTTTGAAATTATATTTCATCATCATAACAACCCCTTTCAATTACTGCCTTTTGAAATTGAAGATAAAACACGTTCTCTCATTTCCATCTCACTCTCAATTTAACTTAAAACAAACCTGAGATAAACAACATTCCTTATGTTATATTAATGTCTTTTTGATAAAGAGAATTAATATACCTTCGGCACCGTAATCTCAATCTTACTTATCCTACTATATATAGAGAGGTTGGTCGCCAGACCTTTCTTGGGTCAAAAACACAAAATCGCGATTTATAAACAAAGTCTCGGAAAGTTATCTCAACATTATAATTCCAATTATCAACTTCAAAACACAAACGAAAGCGAAATTATTGAGAATACGATGTACCGGAATTAGAACTCAATTCAACTCAAACTAGCTCAGATCCCATGTGAGAAAATTAGGCAGAAGGCGTGGTTTCACATTGATAAGGGTTTCTTACTCGTGAATAATAATACAGCGAATCATAATAGCAATTAAGCAAGTTTCCATTTATTTTAATAGATTAATACGATTGGTGGAACATATATCGATCAGGAATCACAAGATTGACGATTTACTATACCTATAATTTTAGATAGGCATCTTCAAGAATGCTTTTCGACTTTTATAGCAAAATGAAACTGAATTCCGTTGGGAAGGTTTACAATTCAATTCTTTGGAATACACAGTGAATATATTTAATCATTAGCGTATTACCGATCCGATACTTATATATATATATATATATATATATATAAGACAAAAATACTAGAGCCTGTCTCAATTTATAACGGTAAATTTCTACTGAGAAGAGAACGCAGGAGATATCAATTACTTTTCGATAATAAAAAAAAGGGGGGGGAAGCAACTAACTACAGATATTGGGTTTTGAGGCTAGCAACTGAATTTTCAGCAAATGAGAACAAATCTCAGATCATAGGACACATTTCACTGAGAAGAATGATATAACAAATCATTTTCAGGGAACAACTAATTAATTTTCTGGGGCACTAGAGGGGATTGGAACAACTATTCACAAATTTCGGGGTATGGGGCGAATAACCAAAAGATTCACAAGAATCATATTAAAAATGAATTGCGCAAAATCAAAACATGTCAAACGTAAAAGTAACAAAATCAGAACACAAAAGATAAAAGTCACAAAATTAAAACAAACATTTTTTGAATTTACAAGATCCGATCCTGGGAAACCTCGTGGCCACTTGGCATGTCTAACCTCAAAACTTTAATGGGAGCTTTCTGAGCAACAAATTGAATTTTAGGGCTTTCTTGGCCAACTAGAATTCAAACAATATTTATCAAGAGCTTTCTTGGCCAACTAGATAAATTCTAGGGCTTTCTTGGCCAACTAGAATGAGACAAATCGAAATTTAGGGGTTATCATAATGAGGGGGGGAAAAGCTGCGAGGTTTACAAGATCAGATGTAAGAAAATCTTACCGACTGATTCGCCGAGCACAGAAAATAACCTCCACTTCCTGGGAAAATCCTGGACGACCCGGCTTGGAGAAGCAGCGGCAGACTTTACTGTCGTACAACACCGAGACAAAAAAAAAGAGGCGACTGACACGAAACAACTAGAACAAGAGAGCGAGTACTGACTCGCTCGAGAATATATAACCTTTCCTAACCTACGTCACATCCGTCTTGCTCCAATCTGATTGGTAGAATTTCTGCAACTTCCGCAATGTCGCGTGGACAAAAGTAGAACTAAAGCAATGCCGTACTAAGTGCAGCGATACAGACATTATTAATTTTATTATTCTAATTTCTGTTAGTGCTAGCCTTAACCTAACCAATTTAAATCACTGTTTTTACTCTCCGAAAACGTCCTACGAGCATTTACTAACTAACGGGCTCATTTATAACAATTAAAAATCTTGCACCGTGATTATAAATTCGGAGTATTGACGATACGCGCCTGAGCTGTAGAGTTACCACGCGTATAGCTGGTGTGATTATCTCATTCGAATCGCCTCAAATTAAGATGAAGTGGATGTCGTGGTGACAGAAGAATCCTGAAGATTTTTGGAACAATCCAGGTTTTGTAGAAAATCCAGGTGATTTCCAGTCCATATCTACAAGCGATTTCCAGTTGAGATTGGTAGATGTTAGGTTGGCAGCAGCGCCTAATGGTGGAACTGGCGGGAGAATTCAAATGGTAAAATCAGAGTTTTGGTTGGAGTGGCGAGTTGGCTGAGTCTTTTTGGCGTTCCGATGATTTGCAACCTCCTGCGATGTCCCACGATGATGATGTTGACTCCGGGCAAGGGTTTACATGTAGGAAAATGGAAATTTCGGAACGAATCAGCGATAAGAAATTAAATCATAAACTAAATCGAAACGAATCATGGAGCATCGTGTAGCCTCAGTGGTGTACCAGACATTATAATTCATAATTTTATGAATTATCTTGAACTTAAATATTATCATGAAATATATCTTGTGAGTTCTGAATTGCAACATCACACTTAAAACACGTACAAAATATTAAATCAAGCCAATATAAGAGTTTTGAAATTCGTTAAGCTACATAGTCGGTTCGCTTTCTACAATAACAAGTCTCTCTCTTTCTTTTTCATTTTAAAATCTAAATTCGATTTATTTAATAATATTGTGGGGAGCGACCAGGTTGCCGCTACGCGCCTGGCCGACTCCATGTTCTCCGGGCTTGCGCGATAAGTCTCTCGACTCACTCGGTGCTACGTGCACGGTGGAGTCATTCTAGACCTACCCGTCTCACTGGTTCGACGTGTGTGTGTTGTCCGTATTTTTTCTCTCTCTCTCCGCCATCATGTTGGCGTCATGTTTGTATCTCAGCTGTGCAATGGTGAAATAAAGTGTTGATTGGATTACCTAAAACCTAGTGTGTTTCCTTCCTATTTGTGAAGTTCCATAAACGAGTTATGGCCATGGGAACGTATATATCTCATTCATAATACGGTTTCCCATACTGGTGACCCCGACGTGATCTCGTCCTCGAGGCTACAGGGTCATTGCGCATGCTAACCGGAGCCGGGCATCGCTCGGAGCAGCTGAAGCTGGGCAGCTTGCTTTTCTCCCCGACCTGCATGCGCATGACTTCCCTGAGACCCCTCGATGGCGGGAGATCTGAATATGCCTTCTGACTCCTATCCTTTCGTCCCACCTTTTCCATCGCTCCGTGAAACGTCACTTGGGGGGGGAGTACTGTAGGGACTCGCCGCTAGGCGGCTACCGCTTCAATAAGGTCTTTGACTCACGTTTCTTGCAGATAAGGCATGCTGATCCTTCAGGAGCCAGAGATAGAGATTGATTTCCTTGGATGAGTTTTCGGCGTCCTTTCGCACCCCAGCGCGAAAGTCACTAACCGCGTGATCTCGCAGAAATACGTCTGGCCCTGCATGCACAGAGACATATCCAGCTGGGCAAGATCATGCCTGGACTGCCAACGATCCAAGGTGGCTCCTGAATCACGCTTCAGACACATCCACATGGATATCGTCGGCCCCCTCCCCGAGTGCGATGGCCATAAATACCTACTCACTATAATCGACCGCTTCTCCCGGTGGCCGGAGGCTATCCCACTACGAAACATTGAGGCCGTCACGGTTTGTCGGGCCTTCTACGATGGCTGGGTCACTAGGTTCGGCTCCCCAGAAACCCTGTCAACCGACCAGGGCCGACAATTCGAGTCTCGCCTTTCCGAATCGCTCTTCAAGCTCATCGGATGCCATCGAATTCGAACCACTCCTTACCACCCTGCCTCTAACGGCATGATAGAACGCTTCCATCGCGCTCTAAAAGCGGCAATCATGTGCCACGCCACCCTCAACTGGGCGCTCGTACTGCGACCGTTATGCTCGGGCTAAGAACCAGCGTTCTTGATTGCGGCTCATCACCCGCAGAATTCTTATACGGAACAACCCTCCGTATTCCCGGCGAGTTCATTATTCCAGACGACCGCACCCCGGACCCACAGGCCTTCCTGGACGAATTCCGCGTCCACATAAAAAACGTCAAACCTATTCCGGTCGAGCATCGACACAACAGAGCATGCTTCATATCAAAAAAATTAGCCACTTGTTCGCACGTATTCCTACGTGTCGGAGCCGCGAGGAAGTCACTCGAACCCCCATACTCCGGACCACATCGGGTTATCAAACGGATAGGAGACCGCGTCATAGAGATAGATGTCGACGGTGCCGCCAGACGGGTGTCAATAGAAAATGTCAAACCAGCCTTCATCCTACGCGATTCTATAGCTCCAGAAATACTGGATGTACAGCCTACGACCTCTGTGCCGAACACAGAGAAATCTACGACCCATGTCATTCCAGAAAGCGAAACCGCGACCCCGTCTGATCAAAACATGTCACTCAATCAAACAAGAACCGATCTTGATCAAACATCTCATGTGGTTCACAACGTACCTGCGCCAATAGGTCACCAGCGCCCTCAGCGACACATTCCCTTAATCCTACGAAACTCCGCGAAGAAAAAGGTGACCTTTAAACTATAAGACTGACAGCGAAATCAACACGTTACATATTTTCTTAAATGGTAGCATAACCCAAAGCATTTGTTACAAGACTGACCTGCTATATTATATGTCAAACCACTAGAAGGTTAAGTAATACTTAGGCTAAACGATTTCTTTTTTATATATCGCTCTTGTTCTTAAAGTCACAGGGTGAGTCAAATTCCTACTGCAATTGAAATTTTTTTTCCTGACAGGAATTTGAACCACACGAAACACAAAACTTAAAAATAAAAAAAATGCGTTCAAATATAAGAAAGAAATCGACTATTATACTATCACATGTTATATTATCACATTCCATATATGTACGATCTTCCTTCATAAAATTTTATATATCTAAGCATTTTTATATTCCACGTTACAAAACCGTCACCGACTATATATATTTTATAATCAATCTTAATCAACTAAACATGCATATAGACCCAAATGTTCTTTTGTAATATCACTCAATTCATTTTGAACAGAGAAAATTAATAAAAACAACGGAATTTGATCAATGTATAAGCATCGCAACCATTTTTAAGTAAGAATAACAACGCATAATCTACGCATCTCCTCACACACATGCATTTTAAAATTATACGTTTCAATCGATGCATTAGTACATGCCTCACATTATGTATTTGTTCGAATAAATATCGTAAATACTAGGGGGGGAGTGTGTGGGGAGCGACCAGGTTGCCGCTACGCGCCTGGTCGACTCCATGTTCTCCGCGCTTGCGCGATAAGTCTCTCGACTCACTCGGTGCTACGTGCACGGTGGAGAATAAGCGTTCGCACTGAATTTACGGTGCAGAAATCGCTGGTTTCTGCTACCAGTAGAAGCACGTGAGGGCTCTCATTACAAGATAAGGCCTCAGAGCAAAGGCGGGATAAAGTACGAAATGTGCACCATAAGCTAAAAAGCATTTATATGATCGTCAGGGGACGACAATAAAAAAAAGGGACACACGCATACACACACTCACTAGACGCTAAGCTGTTTGAGGCGCTAGTGTGCGAACTTACACACTCACACTCCTTGCACTATAATTAAACAATACAATAGCAACAGGCAGAAAAGAAAAAGCAAAAGGAAATTAGGAATAATGAAAGAAAGTTTACAAATAACGAAAAGGGTAAAAGACAACAAGTAAAATTTTAAAATGAACTACGAGAAAAAGAAATCAAAAGGAGACGATACAAAATAGAATTGCAAATCAAAATTCAATTTAGGATTTCAAATAGATGCCATTTTCGATTCCACTTATTTATGAAATATCAGCAACAATACTGACCTTTGAAATATAATATACTCTAATACAGACTATAGGAAATTATAACCATTGGAATTTAAAAGGGCAATGAACCTTCCAATTTCTCAAATCCTATTAGTCTTTAAATAAAAAGTGACAGTAGTTGTGAAAAATGCAGGTTCATTAATTTCTAGAAATGAGTGGAATCGAAATGCCGGATCATCAAATTATTGGAAGTAGTGCCGCGGAAGAACACCTAACGGGCGTGAGAAATGCAATTTTGTAAAAAAAGACTAAATGCTCGCCCACAGGTGTTCTATGGCCGAAAGCAGTGCCTTCTCCCACTGATCGATTTAGAGTTTACGACAGCAACTCAAAATCGATCATAAATCATTCTTAAGTCTGCCGTCCGACGGAAACTACCAAGAATCCGTCGGAAGGAATTTCGCGTTCCGTTTTTGTACCCTTACCTGTCTCGATTTTTCGGTCGCGGTCCGACGTTAGATAACAAATAAAATCGAAAAGAGTGTTCCCGCTATTGCTGGAAAATAGATTACGGGAGTCAGTTTAACTTCGTGACAAGTTGGGGTTTTTTTGGAACTTTAGTTTCCTAAATTCCTTTTATTTTTCTGACTAAAACAAAAGAATTAAAAATACGCAAAAAGCACACGTAGTAGGGTAATATCCAAATTAACGGTTTTTCTCGTTTCGTTTTATCCGGGGATATTATCTGAAATTACAAAAAAGTGCATAAACGAAATATATATTAAATTCACGCCTCTCAATTGAGAGTAGGTTAATAAAAAAATTCGGGCAACAAGAATTTGTTCATTATTTCGCCTGCATCTTTAACTGGAAAAATGATTTTTTAAGAAAGTCGTTTAACCTTCAAGCAAGCATTTAAATTTTGGCCAAAGAAATAACAGTTTTCAACGAATAATGTAACAGTAGATATTTCAGCCAAAAAATATTTTTATTTTAAATAAAAAACAGTTGAATTCAATAAAAAAAGATGAATTTTCAAAAAATTAGTTGAATTCTCAACCGAAGCCGATTAATTTTTAACCAAACAGTTACATTTTTAACCAAAAAGCGATGAAATTTCTACTAAAGCAGATTAATTTTTTAACCAAAAACATGAATTAAAAAAAAATAGTTTAATTTTCAATGAAGAAAGATTTCAGTTTAACTTTTAATACTAAAAGATGAATTTTCAACTAAAAGTTCATTTTATACCAAAATAGTTGACGTTTAAAAAAAAAAATCAATTTTCAACCAAAAATGGAAAAGTTCAATTTTTAGTAAAAATAAAAATAAATTTTCAACAACGAAAAAAAAATATTTTACAACAAGATAGTCAAATTTTCAACCAAAGAGATGAATTTACAATTAAAATGATGAATTGTCCAACCAAAAAAAAAAAAAAAATTCCAACAAATAAAGATTTTTGAAGTAAGAATGAAAGAAAAAGTTCATCTAAATTGTTCAACTTTGAAGCCAAAAGACGAATTTTCACTAAAATAGTTGAATTTTCAACCAAACAGTTGCATTTTTAACCAAAAAAAGGAAATTTTAACCAATTAGAAAAGTTTTCTACACAAAAAAATTGATTTTTTACAACAAAAAACACGAATTTTCAACCAAATACAACCAAATTAGAAAAAGCAGTCTAGATCATATGTAAAATTTTAATTTCTTGATACTTACGAACTTCTCTTAAAACTTTCACTGGATACAGTTGCCATGAATTAATTTCAGCTTCCTTGCTTTGCTCTACCCACTATTCAACAAGGCGTAGCTTTCTTCACCAGGATACCAACAATACCATTTTTCATCCATTAATTCCATCCATGTTCGAGGAACCAGATCTACTTTTTTAAGCATAGCACCCTCTCCATCTTTCTTTTTACCCTTAGCCTTCATCTTTTGCTGATTATCATTGTTTGTTGGCGGATGAACGAATAAGACTACTACATGAATAGTATCATCTTGAAGAGTTAGAATTTTCACTTCACTCATCTTGTATTATTATAAAAACTGTGAAGAAGATATCCATTACTTACTTTGAAATTTATTAACTGAATGCTTAGTTTTCTGTGACAAAATCAAGAGGAAAATCATAAAAGCAGACTATTAAAATACTGTTAGCCAGAACATTCATATAAAGCAAAGGAATGAGATTAACTTTTAAAAAGTATTGTACGATATTTTAGAACGTTCCATTTTTTAATCAGGCATTAAACTTTTTACATTTCGACTGAAATGCGTTAATCTTCTAATACTTATTCAAAAAATACTATATATTTTGTAACTGTTCCAATTTTATATTGGATAATAACTTTAATTATTATTCAATAATGGGTACAATTTCAAATATCGTATATTTAAAGAGAAAAGGGGGAAAAAGGGTAAGTTTTTTAAGAATAGGGGGAAAATGGAGAATTTCCAGAAAAAATTGGAAACTATGAAAAGAAGAAGAAGACTGTGCACCCTGGAATGTGCCCGCCCGGCGGGCACTTAAATCGAAAATTATTTAAACATTATGAAACTCACCACGAATCCTCTATTCCCTGGTGCTGAAATTTTCCTCGGAAAAACTTTCTAGAAAGTTCCGGCTGCCACGTGGCGTACGAAGTTCTCACGTTTCACAGAGATGACTTTATTCCCCGGAATAAGCAAAATTGTCAGTTTTCAAACAAAAATCCGCACAATCAGCACAATCAGCACATAAAATCCGCGTCGCACACATCGATCGAAAACCCCGGCTTTGCTTTCGCGACGGTCATAACCACACTGAGAGTTAATATGCGGAGTAGCGTTGTTGTCTGAGGTTTCCACTGTATGGCGCTAGCATGCAAGAAAACAAGCATGCAAGAAAAACAAGCATGCAAGAAAAACAATTGCAAATACTCCGTGACCTTTTAACGCAAAATTTCACGTAGAATCCGAATTTCAACAAGTGAAATGTTCAACTTTCTTTTTTAATGAGTTTTTCTTGCATGATACGGAGAGGATACGATGTGGATACTATAAGGATACGCTGTAGCGTATCCGTTCCGTTCGGCCGGTCCGCCAGGGAAGATATTTGATATCTATCTGAAAATACTTAAAATAATAGACTCTGGATTGTTGCAATAAACGCAATTGAATTGTCAAAAAAATAAAATAATTCTTCATAAAACCAAAATGATGAAATAAGAAATAATACTTCGGTGAAACGCGTAGACTCTAATTATCAAAATTATGACTTTATGCCACAGTTTAATTATCGTACAGTAAGAAGGACTTTTTACTTACCTTCTTAAGACACCATCCAGGAATTCTTAAAACGAGGAAGACATGTAATAATCTGATAAACTTTATTATGAGAAATGTGAAGTAGACGACACGTGCTGAAGTTTCCAGTCTAAACATGAATGCTGTTATGACCATGCGGTGAAATATAATCGAGTGCGCATAACACGTTGTGCTTCTTGCTTTCGCGCGGATTCACGTATCGAACAATCGATCATTTGACTTAACTACTAACTTCATGTTTCAAGTCCAACACAGAACGGGGATCAGAGAAGTCGCTATCTATCACTGTTACTACAGTTACAACAGCCTACAATGAACAGTAAATTCCTGGCTCCTCCTGCTGTACGACGCACGTCATAATGTTGTAGCTGATAGATTCTCGGTAATCGCAGCTTTTGCTCTTCCAGTACTGAACCTGTACATAAACAATGCACGGAACAATGCAGCGAGCAGTAAAAAATCTGCATTTGAAGTTTTTACGCTGCCAGTACTGAACCTGTACAGAACCAATGCATGGCATAATGCTGTAGCCGGTAGATAACCGTCCATAAAAGTATGTGCTCTGCCAGTATCGAGCCTGTACCGAGCCAACGCACGATATAATGCTGTGGGCGGTAGATAACCGGCAATCGAAGTTTTTACTCTGCCAGTGTCTAGCCTGTACCGAGCCAACGCATGGCATAATGCTGTTGCCGGTACATAACCGGCAATGGAAGATTGTACTCTGCCAGTACTGAGCCTGTACTGAGCCAACGCACGGCACAATGATGTGGCCGGTAGAGAAACGGCAATTAAAGTTTGTACTCTGCCAGTACTGAGCCTTTCCCGAGCTTTTACTTTAAAATTTCGATTAAAAATCTATTGAATTTTTTAAAAAGAGTTTACAGTTGTTAAAACAAAATTTAACTTTTCTAAATGAAATTTCATTATAATGAAATAATTAACAGTTTTTTATATTTTTTTGTTTCAGATCAACCTAGACGATTGCACCCATTTACTTGTGTACACCCGAGTGCCAACAGAATGGGTGTTCGACATCGAAGAGAACACGGTAGAAATGCAAGAATTGAGAGCCGTCTGCATCATGATGATTGCAATGATGGAGTCGGGATTTTTGGATGATGATGACAGCTACCAGTTTGACAAATTCTTTTTGCGTTCCCGTGGAATCGAAACCGAACTGGTGACTAAGGGCGTTGGTCATTGGTTTAAAAAAGTGACCTCAACGCCAACGCCATCCTCAACACCAACTTCATCGCCAACCACATCGCCAACTCAGGATTGTGAAAATGACGTGCCTGAAGTATAAAAATTGTTGTGTTTTTGGGAAAAAAGTGTTCGTTAATTCAAAAAAAAATCTTGCGTGGTATTTTTATACACAAAAATTCTAAAAAAAGTATCAAAATTTTTTTTAAAGTGTGCATGCGCGTGTGGACAAAAATGGTTAGAGTCAATGTGTAAGTTTAAAAAAACATAGTGAAAGTAAATGACAAAAGTACCAAAAGAAATGTTTTTTTTTCAATTTCATCAATTTTAATTTAAAAAATATATCCTTTTCCTTCTAGATAAGTTATTTTAGGCTAAATTTAAGTGTTAGTTTAATTATAGTTTAAATTATTTTCAGATTTTAATTTTTAAAAAATATTTATATAATAGTAATTTACATAAATTTTTTCACCACGCCGCTTATTGATTTATATTCGTTTACACGATCATGTAAAATTAGACAATATGCTGATGTTTGAGCAAGAAAATTTTCGCTGGTTTCAAATTCTAAACGAACGTCAACTGGCCCATATTTCAAAGAATCATTTTCTTAGAGCAATCGATAACAACTAAAAGCGCATATTCTATAAATTCTCCTTTCGATAACAATGGTTGTGGTTTCTTATCATAATAATTAATTTGAATGTTCGTATACATTTCATAATGTAAAGCGTACTGATTTTTATTAATTTTAAGATTCAAATTCCCATAAGGATAACTCTGATTATTCAAAAATAGTTTTACATTAGTTATATTGTAGTGATCAAATAGGTTGGAGTTTCTATTAGGATTGTTTTTACAGTCCAAATATGGTTTAACGTAGTTGGAAGTAACGGATATTCATATAAATCTCAAGATCGAAAACTTATTGGAATAGAAGGATATTTTTCAATATATTTTAAAAATTGAAATTGTTTGAATCCGACAGTCTAATGCTTGGCAATAACCGTTCGGTTTTATCGATTTTGATTTTATACTGCTCATTGGGAGCTATTTGTAAGACAGCATTTGCGTCACTTTTCGATCTTATTAAAATAAGTTCATGTTTAAAATTGACACTAATTTTTTGATAATCTTCCACAAAACCAGATATCATGCTGAGAGGTATGGAAACATAAAAATAACCAAGAGCATTGGTTAATGAAGTTTCATTTGTATTCATTTCAAGCCAACCCGAATTATCCAGGTAGCGCAATTGACCCGAATTCAAAGATATATAATTTTTCATAAGACTGGTGAGACCCACATGTTTATTCCTATCAATCACTATAGCAGTAATTTCATATCTAGCTTCTTCAAATAAATGATAAATAGCGTTAGAAACTAAAACGGTATTGGCCACTGGATTTCCATCAGTTTTTATCAAGCGTCCACTTATATGAAGTGAACTTTTACTTGGTAAAAGACACTGATCTTGATTTTGAACAGCTATTCGAATTTCATCACTGTTATTAAAGGTTGACGATGCCTATGTTTGATGCGCATGTACCTCACAGTGAGCAATTGACTCATCAAAGATTACAGGGCTTTCAATAATCATATTTTAATATGTGACAGGTGTCTATGTCATTTTGCAGTAGAAGACTCTTTTCAAAGACATAGACTAATATGTGAAAATTTGAACAAATGTAAAGTGATTTTGCCAGATCAAAGTAATAACATTTTGAAATTTAAGAACTATCGATTTAAAGAAAAAGTGCCTTTTGTTGTGTATGCAGACATTGAATGTCTTTTATTACCTGTAGCTGATTCACACGCGAATACAGCTATTTGTGAAAAACATATTCCTACAAGTGTTTCTTATAATATATGTTGCAGTTTTGATGATTTACTTTCAAAAATTGAAATTTATCGCGAGAAAGATTGTATAGAGTGGTTTATGAATGAATTGAAGTGTTTAGCTGAGAAAGTGGATCAATATTTGAAAAATGCAGTACCGATGAGACCACTTCACCGCAACAGAAACAGGAATTTAATTCAGCAAAAGTTTGCCATATATGTGTTAAACCTTTTGAGGTGAATGATATTAAACATCATGATCATTGTCATTTTACAGGTAATTACCGTGGTGCTGCCCACCAAAAATGTAACGTAAATTATAAGAATTCACATATAATTCCCGTAGTATTTCATAATTTATCGGGATATGATTCTCACTTTTTTATCACAGCTTTAGCTACAAAATTTGAGGGAACAATCAGTCTATTACCAATAAATAAAGAAAAGTATATTTCTTTTACAAAAAATGTGGATAAGACAAGCGTAAAACTTCGATTTATTGGTTCCTTTCGATTTATGCCGAGTAGCCTGGAAAAATTAGCATCGTATCTCGATAATAACGAAAAGAAAATTACAAGAAGACACTGTAAGAATGACAATGAATTTAATTTAATAACTATAAAAGGTGTTTTTCCATACAATTATACTGACAATTGGGAAAAACTTGAAGAAAAGCAGCTGCCTCCAAGAGAGGCATTTTTTTCTAAACTAAATAACACAAATATTTCTAGTGAAGATTATGAGCATGCGTGCAAGGTGTGGGAAACTTTCAATTTGAAAACCTTAGGTGAATATTCTGATCTTTACCTCAAAACTGACGTCTTACTTTTATCAGATGTCTTTGAAAATTTTAGATGCCACTGTTTGACAACATATAATTTAGATCCCTTGCATTATTACACAGCACCAGGACTGTCTTTTGACGCGATGTTAAAATATAAGGAAATTGAACTCGAGCTGTTAACATATCCTGAAATGTTACTATACATCGAGAATTCTATTAAAGGTGGTGTCTCCCAATGCTCTAATAGATATGCAAAAGCAAATAATAGGTATATGGGACTTGATTTTAATCCACATTTTCCCAAAAACTATATCTTCTATCTTGACATCAATAATCAGTATGGTACAGCTATGTTTACATTTTTACCTTACAAAAATTTTGAATGGGTCAAAGATTTTTCAATGATTGATTTTTTGAAAATTCCTGATGATTTATCGGAAGGTTTTATACTTGAAGTGGATTTAGACTATCCTGATGAACTTCATGATTCTCACAAAGATTTACCTGTATGCCCAGAGCATTTTGTTCCACCTAACTCAAAATGTAAAATTCCAAAATTATTGACAACTTTGTTGCCCAAGAAAAATTATATTGTGCACTACAGAAATCTTAAATTATATTTGAAAATGGGTATGAAGTTGATGAAAATTCACAGTTTCTTGAAATTCAGTCAAAAACCGTGGTTAAAGAAATACATTGACCTGAATACAGAATTAAGAAAAAAGCCAAACAACGATTTTGAAACAAATATTTTTAAATTAATGAATAATTCTGTATTTGGGAAAAATATGGAAAACGTTAGAAAACACAAAGACGTTAAATTAGTCACAAAGTGGGAAGGAAGATATGGTGCGAAAGCTCTGATAGCGAAACCAAATTTCCATAGCTGCACCATATTTGATGAAGATATGGTCTTAATAGAGCTCAATCGGTTAAAAATGTATTTCAAGAAGCCTATTTATATAGGTTCTACCATTCTCGATGTATCAAGAATACTTATTTATGATTTTCACTATAATTACATAAAAGAGAATTTTGGGAATAGTGTAAAATTACTTTACACTGACACGGACAGTTTAATATATGATATCACAGTTTCAGATTTCTTTGATTATATTAGAAGAGATATTCACAAATTCGATACTTCTGATTATCCCCCATACAATGTTTACGGTATACCACTTAAAAATAAAAAAGTTTTAGGTCTAAGGAAAGACGAAAATAATGGAAAAATTATGACGGAATTTATGGGACTGCGGTGATAGGGATGAAAACAAAAAAGCTAAGTGTGTTAAGGGGTCAACTTCAAAAACAATAACATTTGATGATTACAAGCATTCTCTGCTCGCTCATAAAAATCTAGTAAAATCGAAATTACTGATTCGAAGCCGAAAGCATAAAGTGCATACAATTCGGCAAAATAAAATCGTACTGAGCTGGTATGATGATAAAAGAATGCTTCTGCCGGGGATAACAGATACTTTGCCATGGGGTTTCCGGAAGACCTAAATTGGAAAGTTCTAAAACATAAATATTGCTTTCCACCAATGTCTCATGATGCCTCTGGAACGTTCTTAGCACATTGCCAGAGTATGCTCCTGAATCTCATCATATCGCAAGATCTTGCCATCAGCTATCCTTGTCGCACCACAAAGTTCAGCTGTAGCTATATAAGCTGGATAGCCCAAGAAAAATATTACTATAAAGCTTCAGAATGTTACGAGTTTCTTGTCTCTTGTCTCTCATCAAGGTACTATCGTAGCTACATTACGAGCTGAGCAGCTGTAGAATCTTCAAAAAAGTAAGTACTACAAAAAAAGTAATACTTCTTTAAATGTATTGGATTGATTTAAATAAAATATAGGATAAGATCACCAATTGTTGGCCTCTCAATCTTCGGCACTTTTCTCTAATTTATTAGATAATAATACAACTGTTTTAGCTCTTTTTCTTTGATTAATCTAATTGTACCATCATTTTTGCGTATAATGCACATATTAGTTATACAGGCTAATCAAATATGTATCCAAAAAAAATTAAATAAATTCGTTTCGGTATGAAAAAAAAAAAGAATTTAATTAGATTTTCCACAAAAGTACTTTCAAATTTTCTTAAATTTATCATTTTTTAGTAGTAGTTTAAGAATTATGGACACTTTGAAAAAGGTCATTTGAAAATATTTTTGCTAAAAAAGCTAACAGTTGAGCGTTTATGTCTTTCATAAAAGTTATTTCAAAATTTTTCAAATTTATCTTTAAGTAGTTTGAAAATTGATGATTGACAGTACATGACTAGGTAACCAATATTTTTTTAATTTGAAAAAATGGATTTATTGCACACAAATATATGTCAAAATATCATTTTTTCTGATACATTGATTAAAAATACATTTAGTTAAAATGTAAGGGTAGATATAATTTGGTTGAAGCTTTTAGCATTGCTATTTCTTGGAATTATCACCTTTAATTAATTAAAAAAATATATCATTTCTTGTTTTTTTTTCTGATTTTAACAAAAAAATGTCTGTAATTTTAATGGTTATCTAGGTCTGCACTGTCACCCTTTAACTAGAGACCCTTACAAAAACTATATTTGAAGTATTTAAAAAAGATAACCAGTTAAGCGTTCATGTCTTCCCATCGTAGAATGTTTTAAAACAACTTCGCACCCTGTGTGTGTGTGTGTGTGTGTTTGTTTGTGTGTGTGAAAATGTAATGCGAGTTGCAACCTTAGATTTAACTTCAATTTTACCTTATTTGTTTAATGCCAAATCAATTTTTAAATGATTTTTTTTTTAATTTCAGTTCAACAAGAAAAACTAAAATGGACTATGTGTACATTGAAGCAGGGGTGAAAGTTCCCATCGAATGGGTGATTCAGTATTCCACTGTTTTACTAAAAGAAGCTACCAGAAAGAGCATAGAAATGCATACGACTGAGCTGCAAAACGTTAGCATCGAAGACCTTGAAATCTTCCTGACAATTGGACACGTGACAACACGGTTGGTGACGGAGAACGAGGGGGGCTACATTTTTCGTAAAGAAAATATCTAATAATATTATTATTCAGGATTACAATTGAGTATGAATAGTATAACCACACATAAAATTTTTGCCTGAGAGTGGGGAGACACGTGAACGTCGCTCAAACGCAAGCCACCAAGGGCCTCCCCACTCTCAGGCGAAATATGTTACGTGTGCAGTTATACTATCCGGAGGCTCAATTGAAAAAAAAGCATGCATGTATATGTAGAAATGTATGTA
Source organism: Andricus curvator (assembly GCA_932195095.1). Taxonomy (NCBI): domain Eukaryota; kingdom Metazoa; phylum Arthropoda; class Insecta; order Hymenoptera; family Cynipidae; genus Andricus; species Andricus curvator. The sequence goes on from CAKNYM010033712.1 coordinate 64,253, forward strand.
GTAGTGATGTAGTGGTTATGTGCCTAAAATAAAAAAATAATGTGAACATTGGAATTATTTATTTTTATCAACCTTTCATTAAATAAGCTTTAAGAAGAGATAACTGATTTAAAATTAATATAACTACAAATAGGCTTTCAAAAGAGTGTACAGATTTAAAGTTAATTTATATAAGTAAAAATATATACGAACAAAAGCTGTTTTTTTTTAATTCAATGAATTAGTAGACAAAAAATTAAAGATATCCTTAAAACTGGAGAAGGCATAAGCTACCGTGTATATTCACTACGACATGGGCACACTGACCAGGTACGTATTCACTTCACATGGACATTGGATACATTCTCATCTTATTAAAAGGAGATAGGTATATGAAGAAAGAAAGAGAACCCAATTTTAGTTTTACATCATTCTCTTTATTAAATGTAATTTGAATGGTTACATATACATTACATCATATTTTCAACAATAAATTACTCATATGTAAAAAAAACTTAATTTCTATGAGTATAGATTTTTCTAGCTTTTTTAAAAATAGTTTTGAGTATTAATTTTAATAATAATTTTAATAAAAATTTCTAATTTTAACATTAACTGGCAGTATAGTTAATTCTTTAACTATAAAGTAATTCAAAGGTAATATGAAACCTTGAACGTCAAATGTATACGACAACTTGTCTGATACTAAAAATTATACGACAATTTGTCTGATACTAAAAATTATACGATTTCAACTAAAGCAATTTATATTATTTTTTTAACCCCACCACTTATTGGTTTATACTCAACTACTCGATCATAGGGATGGGCGATTCTCTCGAAAAGATCGATTCATGAATCGATCCAGGATCGAATTTATTAAGATCGATTCAGCAAAAAAATCGAATCAAAAGAATCGATCTTGAAAGAATCGATCTTTTAAGATCGATGTAAAAATGTCCCAAATAGTTTATATTTACCTATAAATCATTACATTTATTCAATTTTAAATAAAATGATTAAAGATCGACAATTAGACACTGTTTATTCCTTTTTTCACAAAAAACTTTGTAAAGCAGGAAAAATGCTTAAATGTCTGTTCTTTTATATTGAAAATAATTTATTATTAAAAAGTAATAACGAATCCCTACACATGCAACTTTGATGCCATAAAAAGTTTCGGACCTCCCTTTCTAACAATGAAGGATAGAAAAAGAGGTCTATTCCATTTCGAAACTTTGGTAATAAACATTTTGAGCGCTGGTTGCGCTTGCGCTTAGATTGAGATGCAGTCTGGGGCACAAAAGAAAAAATTATATGAGCAATAAAGATACAAAATGTACGCCGTGGTCACGAAACTATAGGACGGACAGATAAATAAATAAAAATGAAAGAATCGCTTCTTCGATTCTGGGGGTAAAGAATCGATCCAATCAAAAATCGACTCGCAAAGAATCGATTCAAAAGATCGATCTTTTGAGTGAAAAAGATCGATATTTGAAGAATCGATCCAGAATCGCCCATCCCTACTCGATCATGCAAGATTAAACAGTATGCTGAAGTTTGAGCAGGAAAATTTTCCTTAGCTTCAAACTCCAAACGAATATCAACTGGTCCATACTTCAAGGATTCATTTTGCTTCGAACAGTCAATAACTATTAATGGCGCATAATCTAAAAACTCGCTTTTCGATAAATATGGTTGAGGTTCCCTACCATAATAACTTGATTGAAAGTTGGTATACATTTCATAAAGCAAAGCCTATTGTTTTTTATCAATATCAAGATTCAGATTACCATATGGATAACCCTGATTGTTCAAAAATAGTTTTACATTAGTAATTTTACAAAAAATCTCACTGCGCAAAGTATTATTGTTAGGTTCAATATGAATATCAATTCCTTTTTTAACTAAAACATTTTGTAAGTATCGTTGAATATCACTTATTTCATAGCTGCCTGTGGGTATAACAATTTCTTCTTTGCCTAAGTAAAATTTATTGTGATCAATATCAACGTTTGTAATCGAATTGAAAGTTAGAAATTCCACAAGTCCAAGAGCGTAATTTTTATTCGGTGAAAGTTCAATTGGTGGAAAATATTGTGTTTCTAATGTGGATGAATTTCCCGATAAAGTCAAAGTAAATGAATCATCCATGACGTCGGTTGCCTTTTCACTGAAGTTAAAAATAACTGAAGTACTTACTTATATAGATAGTAAAAACTTTTGAATTTCAGCTGATTACATAAAAATTTAAGACGCAAGTGACCACATACAAACGAATCATAAGTCTGATACCTCTCATGATTATATTTTATACTATCAACACCCAGATATTTAACAAGATCTGAGGGCGGTCGAAGATTACCGAAACTGTCAAAATATACAACTTCATTTCCAATCTTTCTGTATGCAACCCAATGTGTACCTAAATTATTTTTATCATCCAGATTAACAATTGCACTTTCATATTTATGAGGACCTTTCTCGGATAATTCATTTCGCATGAAAACTACACGGAAGTGAGAAATTTTCATAGATTTTACATATTTAAGTAAATCAAAGTCAGTCAGTGCTCGTTGCGGTAATTTAATCAAAAAAGTTTAGTGAAAAGGAAAGGTGCTTACATGCCATTTATGCATGAAAAATGATATCATGCAAGTGTCCACCACGGCTCTTTTTGCAGGCCTGCATTCGATGGTCGAAATTTTCAATGACTCTCTCCAATAAACTGGGATGAACGGCCTTAATTTCAGCCCGAATGTTATTTTTTAGGGCTTGAATTGTTCGTGGGGCATTGGCATACACTTTACTTTTCAAATAACCCCAAAGAAAAAAATCCAAAGGGGTCAAATCGCACGATCTTGGTGGCCAATTCACGTCGGAATTCCTGGAAATTATGTGATCACCAAACTTAGTCGCCAATCAGTTGATTGTTTGACGATTTGTGTGAGCTGTTGCGCCGTCTTGTTGGAACCAAAGGTCATCCACATCCATTTTATCTAATTTTGGCCACAAAAAGTCCGTCAGCATGCCACGATAGCGTTCAGAATTAATTGTAACGGCCCTCTCACGCTCGTCTTCGAAGAAAAATGGTCCAATAATGCCACCAGCGTATAGCCCGCACCATACAGTAACTTTTGCATCATGAAGTGGTCTCTGGTGAATTCCGTGTGGATTTTCTGATCCCCAGATGCGACAGTTGTGTTTGTTCACGTGTTCACTGAGGTGAAAATGAGCCTCATCAGAAAAGATGATTTTGGATGAAAAACCCTCATTTTTCCCGATCATCCAATCAGCGAAGACACGGCGTTGTTGATGGTCTAGCGGCTTCAATTCTTGCGTTAATTGAATTTTGTATGGATGCAAATGAAGATCCTGGTGTAAAATCCGGCGTAAACTGGTTCGGGAAATGCCCAATTCCTGAGAACGGCGCCTGGTGGATGTGCTTGGCTCGTCACGGACGCTTTCACTCACAGCGGTTATTGCTTCTCGAGTACGAACTTGTCCGAAGTTTGCGAAATGCTTCTTTTGCAGACCGACCGTTTTCGTAGTAAGTTTGCACTATCAAAACGCGTTGTTGCGTCGTCAACGACTCCATTTTTACAAAGGGCATAGTTTTGACATTTTGTATGTGCAGAGAGAATGATATAACCTACAATTTATGTGTCATTTATTCATAGTTGAAAAACGCTCCAACTCCTCACCATCATCGATGTATTTTCGAAATTTGCTTGGGCTGTTCCTGTGAAGAGCAAGCCCTGCTAAAAATTCCGGACGAATTTCGGACAAATTCCGGATTCGGAAATTTGTCCGAAATTGTCCAGGACTTGATCCGGTTTTTGTCCTCCGGATTCTATCCGGTCGTGTCCGAAATTTTTCCGGTCGAAGCTTCGACCTACCTTCGAAGCTTGAAATCCATTCTTTAAAGTTAAACTTTTAAATTTTTTCGATAACACTTAAGTCTCTGATCTTAGTTTAATTAAAAGTTTCACTTCTCGAATATTTTCCAACAAAATGTTTAAACAGACTTGTATTTCATGATACTGTTCAAGTTTTGACATCTGTATCAGACTATAAAAAAAGGACTGAACATTTAATGCAATGTCCGTTTTTTATACCCTTAAACTTATTTTTTATCTTCGTCTAACAAATGGTTATTTGTCTCGTACAATTATTCTCGAAGGTTCTCGAGTTTATAAAAAGATGATTCATTTATGCACTAAAAACTAATCATCAGTAACCTACAAAACAACATCATACGTATATCTGTGGGTTTAAAAAGTAATCAAGAAAGTTCTAAAGTTTTTTTTCACCAGAGATGACTAACCATCGAATGTTTTTTTCTGGAAAAATCTGAAAGCCCTGCGAGAAAAAAGTCAAGGATTTCTCATTTGGTTTTTTACGCATCAAAAAAATAACTATGAGCGACCTTCAAAATCATCTCTCACCCATTTCACGTGTAACATCTAACCGTCCAGAAATTTCTCGATGCAGACAGATCGAAGGATTTCTCTCTTTTCTTTAATTTCGCACAAAAAAAATAACGACCTTCAAAATTATCTCACAAACATTTTATGCATGACGTGTACCCGTCTAAAAATTTCTAGATTTAGCGCGGACAAGAACTAATCGAACTTTTTCGAACGTCGGTAAATGTCGGTGCAGGAATCTATATCCAGAACCGGCATACTATATCTACTCAAGAAGGCCCGAAAAACCACAGTTTCTTTTCTAAAAATTCATGTGGTAACTGACCTCGCGATAACGCGTCTGCGGGATTGTCTTGTATTCGAACGTGACGCCAGTGCGCCACGTTCGTCTTTTTCTGTATGTCTACAACTCGATTTGCCACAAAAGTTTTTAATAGATTATGTTGAGTATTTATCCAGTTAAGAGCAATGCTCGAATCTGACCAAAAATTCATCGAATTCAATTTTATGTCTATAGCATTTATTACTTGATTGAATAAATTCGCAAGCAGTTGCATTGCACACAATTCTAATTGAGGTATCGTTCACGTTTTCAATGGTGCAACGCGAGACTTTGGCATTCATCTAACGTAAATAAATACAATCTCCGTATCCAGCTTGAGAAGCATCAGAAAATCCGTGAATCTCGACATCAATCGATCGAATTGAATGCCGTTTATCGATTGTAGTTGTGTGCAAAAATTATTCCACGTATAACTGATGTGACAAGGAATCGACTCGTCCCAATCAACTTTGGCTTCCCAAATGTCCTGCATTAATTTTTTCGCGAATAAAATTATAGGTCCCAAAAATCCTGTAGGATCGAAAATTTTCGCAATTTCGGAAAGAATTTTTCTTCTAGTGATTTTCTCGGGATCATCCATATTTTTAATGTTTTAAACAAATGCATCTGTTTTCGCTTTCCAAAAAATGCCTAGTGTTTTTGAAGAGGAATCTTGATCAAAATCAAAATTTACGTCAAGATCTTGTTGTGCAATACCGTCGAGTATTTCCGGGTCATTCGATGCCCATTGAGACAACCTTATGAATGCAGTTTTTAATATACCGATTATTTGACGACATATTTCACGTGCTTCTGATTTGCTATTAGTGCCGGTTAACATGTTGTCGACATACATGTCTGTTGTTAATATTTTCGCTGCTAACGGAAATCGATCCTTTTCATCTTCCGCAAGCTGGTGTAAACATCGAATATCTAGATAAGGCGCGGCATTTTCTGTCTTCTTCTTGAATTAAAAACTGTCGGTACATTTTTTCGATGTCTGCAATAATTACATATAACCGAGTCCTGAATCTCAATAAAATGACAAATAAACAGTCTTGAATAGTAGGACCTACTACTAAACAAAAATTAAGAGAAGGCTTTTTATCTAGTGGCTCGACTGATGCGTTAAAAACTACCCTTGTTTTGGTAGTATTACTTGACTCCTTTATTGCCGCGTGATGAGGTAAATAAAACGCGTCAAAGTCTACGTAGGGCGTCTCTAGAAGAGACATGTGATTTAATTCAATATATTCGTCCATTACTTTGGTATAATCTATTTGCAATTTTGTGTTCCTTTTAAATTTGGCTTTCAGTGACATTATTCCTCTCATGGCTATTGGTCGCGAGTTCCCTGGCTTATCGCTACCTTCATTAAATGGCAAGGCTACTACAAATCTCCCTTCTTCGTTTCTACGTACGTGCTTTTTAAAGTGTGCTTCGCAAAACAACTCAACACTCAACATGAAGAAGAAGTCTATTGTTAAAAGTATGGCGAAAGTGATTTTTAAGGAGTTGACTCAACCTAATGTCGAACGTGTTGCTGCATACATAAAAGCTCATCATGAGAGTTTATTGAAGTATGTTTTGAGCAAACGATGTTCAAGTTTCTATTCAGTGCAAGCTGATAAATTGTTTTTCGAATTAATAACTTTTAGTTTGAAAAATATAAGCTCTGAAATTGTTCATTATCAGGGTTCACCTTCTCATACAAAAAAACAATTGAACGCTATATGTGTTTGTGGAAAAGGAGGAGATCCTTATGAATTATAACATTATGAATATGCTGTATATTATTTGATTGCAATACGCCTAAAATGTTTTTTAGAATGAATATTCATTTTATATGAAAGGAAAAAATATAATCTATTCACAATACTTAGTCATATATTTAAAATATAATCCAATATACTTTTTTTCATGTCTGCAAGAGAATAAAATCCTCTCGAATACCATATGAATATGTTGCAATAAAAAATGAAAAATAATTGAAAAAAAATCTGACTCATCTTTGTATTCAATTTTATGCCATTCCATTATTGATAGGAAACAAGAGGAAGAAGAGTCATTATGTTAAAAAAAAATTATATTACTCGCTATTTGCAAATCTCAATTTCGAAATGTCCACTTTTTTAAACATATGTATGCATAAGTACGAGTCTCGAAATTGTTATGAGTATCACATAACATAGATATGAGATGTATAAGATCGGACACGCTTGGAGAGTTTCTTCTTATTATTCTTTCTTCGGCGTTCTGAAAACATTGTTACATATTTTTATTTCAATCATTTATTTTAATATTCATTATTTCTAACCTTTCTCTTTCAAGAATAATACTGCTACTAATAATAATAATAATGGTACGAATAATACAAGATTGACACGTTAAATAAGATAAAAAAAAATCTTTATTCAGAATAAACACAGTAAGAATACATGTTGATAGCTTATGAGTCACGCAGAAAAACTAGGGTTTCTATTAGAAACAATTTTTTGATCCCAAAGGAGTTGCAACAAAAAGGAACCTCTCTTGCTGAAAAGTATCCCAAAAATGATTAACGGTTTCCAAATGAACGCAAAGCATGGATTCAAATGGTTCTAATATCTTACTTTATAATTCGAATTAAGTAATATTGCATTGGTAAAAAATTAATGAAGAAATTAAATTGATACCATATTCTTTCATAAGATTTTAAAAATTTGAGTAATAAAATTCTTTCTCATTATCGACTTGTAAGTTCTTAGGTACACGTTTCCTTAGTAAAATATGTACTTCATTGCTGCCGTTATATCAGTACCTTTCGCCGATTTTTCTCACCCGAAAAGACCAAGGAAATTTTGAAAATGTGTCGATTACAACCAATTATTGAATTTTGAATTGAAACCAATATTGAATTTTGAAATAAAGAAAAAGAATAATTATCAACCAAAAATGGAATAGTTAAATTTTCATAACAGAATTTAATTTTCAATAAAAACTAATTTTTACAAAGTAGTTCGATTTTCAACCAAAGAGATGAATTTTCCAATAAAATTCTGAATCTGTAACAAAAAAAAAAAAATTTTTTAAGGGAGCAATTCAACTTTCAACCAAAGAGATGAATTTTCAACTTAAAACATGATTTGCCAAGAAAAATCTAAGAGTTGCTATTTCAACTAAGAAAAGATTTTTAATTAAAAAACTTTAAATTGAATCAAAATAAATGAAATTTCTGTCATAAGAGATGAATTTTTAAATAAAAACAGACAAAATTTTCAACCAAAAAAAAAGATGATTTTTCAACCAAGAAGATTAATTTTCAAAAAAAAAAAATATTAATTACTAGCCAAACAAAAAAAAAATAAGGAAATGGAATAGTTAAATTTTCATAAAAGAATTTAATTTTCAATATAAAACGAATTTTTACAAAGCAGTTGAATTTTCTACCAAATTCTTGAATTTTCAACCAAACAGCTGAATTTTCAACTCGATTTTCAACCAAGTGGATGCACTTCATTATTACAATCTCACTTCCAGTTGAGAAAACTATTACACTTGGTCAAGAATCGTAACGTAATACCAACAGCTGCTTCCTTTCTTATAAGGAGTTAAATGTTCTGGAGCAATTATAGTAGTAGTAGTAGTAGTAGTAGTAGTAGTAGTAGTAGTAGTAGTAGTAGCAGCAGTAACGGGGTTCTTGATATCAGCGGCTCACTCGCTCGCTCGCTCGCTCGCTTGAAAAGGTATGATCTTATATAATTTTTTATCAACTATGATCGAAGATAGAAAACAGGAAATTTAGATTTCCATTCAATAATTTTCTATCAATATAATAGAAATCATATGATTTCATACATTATTCGAATCAGAAAAAAATAAAATAAAGTGTGGAATTTTTTATGAATAGTTGTAAAAATTGAGGATGTGGGAAAATGATTAGGGATTCAATGTTAAGACTTCATGAACTAAAGAAAAAAATCAAATAATATTCAAAAATCACAAGAAAATTTATAATCGAATTTATTTTTGAAGAAATCATGAATTAATTGAGATGTTAGTAGAAAATTCAATTTAAAAATGTTATATACAAAATTTTAGTTCGTAAGCAGTCACATGAAAAACAACGAGAACAATCATTAAATGTATATATATATATATATATATATATATATATATATATATATATTAAAAAAAACTCTTTCTGCATTCACTCAACATTCATAAATTCATAAACTATCGCGCATTCATCGTCATTATCATCGTTATGATCAGCATCGTTATGATCAGCATCACCATGATCATCAATGCCAATGATATCAAAATCATTCTTGTCAGCGATTAGCATTTTTTAAAACGCACATTTAAGTTATTTCATCGAATGATGGTATTCCGGCGTTGACCCACATTCGCGGAACTATAATAAACGGTGTTAACTCCACGCAACCAGTCATTCCTGAAAAATAATAATGATAAACTATTTCAAGATATGGTCAGTTGAATTCTATGGAAAACATTTTATTTAGAAACAAGAATGATTCTCATTTCTAAATAAAATGTTTTTCCATAAAATTCTTAAAATTTCAAGAATTTTAATAATAAAAAATGAAAATAATCAAAAACAAAATTTTTAAAATGTGTACAATTAATATTGATTCTTACTTACTTTGTGCTTTCTTCTATTCAGCTTTAGATGCAAGATGTAGAAGATGAGTAGAAGGTGATAGTCGAAGATGAACAATGCTCAAATTTTGGGGTGTATGCGTTGCGAAGAAGTTCACTTGAGAACTGTTATGGTAATGAACCGCCCTGGACTGTTCAGCCTTTTATACCCTTTATTTGGTTTATAAATATTATTTTCTAAGATAAGATTCGAGAACGTTCTAGAACTTTTGAAAAGGTCCTGTGACATATGAGCAATGAGAAATGCATCAGTGTCCTGTATTTTTCCAATCCACCACCACCACCTCATTCTTATCTTCTCTAGTGCCGTCTTCATTTCATGAGTATTGAAAAATCTCACCCCCTTTGAAAACCCCGAAGCAGAGTGTCAGTTACACCGGACATCAACACCCTCTTATTATCCTGCTAGCTGAGAACGATTTTATTTTGTAACTTTACTAGTAACTTTGTTACAAGGCAAGGATTTCTATTCATCATTCGTACGTGACAAAATGATGGTGGCAGCGGTGGGATTATTCACTTCTGTTGTCCCCATTCAGCTACGCTACTAGTAACTTTTGTTACTAGGTAGCTATAAACAAAATTTTAAATTCTAAATTCTAAATTTTATGTGTGATTCAGCATTCTCAATAAAGTACTTCCAAGTTAAATCAAAAACCTGGGCATTAACTTGAGGGGACCTCGCATTAACTTGCTCGGTATTTTTAACTTGGCAGTTTTTCCACTTTTTAGCGGAAATACTGGAACTTATCTCAAGGGTTCTTTTTGATTGATTATTTTCTCAACTGGGAATGGCGTTTCTTAAGGTTGCGCCCAATAATAAGGCTTGAACCTTGTGCTCACGCCTTAACTGGCTAGAGTGCCACCAGATCAAACCAAAAACCCGGGCATTAACTTGCCATTCACCTCGCATTAACTTGCTGGGTATTTTTGATTTGGCTACTTTGCATTTGATTCAGGGATTATTTTTGTACGGGACAGCCATCATTCTGAATCATGGTACGGCATGAAAATACCTTATCTTTAGGGCAGCAGTAATGCTAAGAATAAGCCAAGACACCGCTCAGGGATGAAGTTACGGGAAAAACGAACGAAAAACCCTATCGTAGTAAAAACTGAAGTCCGTGAATCTGATCCCAAAAATTAACTAGTCACGACGAACTTTCGTCCTTTTTCGAAAATCTGTTAAACCAGGCAGAAATCAGAATCAAGCTCTCAAAGAAAATTCAGCAAAAGAGTACTGAGAACCTCCTTGGTACTGCTAAGGGCCAATAAACCTCTGTGTAACATTCGTATGGAATTTTTGAGTCTAGAATTACCAAAATATTGAAATAAGATTTAATAGGAAAATCGGATCTCAAATGAAAGGAGGAACTTGAGTATAGCTAAAGTTAAGATGCTTTATCATGAAGCGTGCATGGGTCAGAAAACAGCCTACGGTTCAGCAGGATTCTACCCTTTTTATTTAATCGAACTTTCGTACTCTGACTAAACGGGTTACGTGTTATTTAACTGTGCTTCACCTTCTTAAGGAAAGAGGTACCCTAAAGCGTAATTGAAAATTAATTTCTTTCAATTTCGGCTCGGTAAGCCTTCAGCTCTGTGAGAAGTATATCGAAGCCATTGGCTCTGTTGCTCACGTTGAGATTTAGGCCAACTACTACTCCTTCTCGGACAAGAAATACAGGAAAGTCCAGATTAAAATAATTCTATTTCAATCCGTACTTTCCTACAATACGCCCGCTCTCGACTTAGAGGACTACCTCCTCTTCGCCCGTTGTAGCGTTTGAAGTTTCTGACTCCGTGACTTAGAATCAAGGAGCCCCAGTTGATTGATACGACCTTGCTGTCAGTTGTTGGTAAAGATTAAACAAGACATCCCTTTTTCTAGTCTGAGTGTTACGAATTAATTTGAGTTAGTGCTGTGGTATTCGACTACGGTTACTTTCTTAAAGGAAAAATAGCGCCACGAAGCCGTAATTGAATTATATTCAATTCTGACTTGATAAGCCTCTAGCTCTGTGAGAAGTACGTCGAAGCCACTGGCTCTGTTGCTCACGTCGAGATCTTGGCTAACTATTATTTCCTTCCACGAGACAGGAAACAGGAAGAATTTGAATAATGATTGTACTACTTTGAATTGAAATAATTCTTTTTCAAATTCTCCAGTCATGCGCCCGCACTGGACTTAGAGGAATACTTCCTCTTCGCCCGTCGCAGCGTCCGAAGTTCCTAGTTTTGTGTAAAAGCCGCAAGTAACCTTCGTAGATAATCACCCTTACTCGTCAATTATAAGTGAGGACTCGGATTGAAATTTGAATGCTTGGCAAAATACCATATGAATCACTCCAGGGGTGCAGCACCTCGACTCGACCTTGTAAAAGAGGGAGGAGGTCGGGAGAAAGACACAAGAAGTCTGCTGAACCCCTCAGGTCTGCCATTTATCGTAGTCTGGTCTCCACCGTTCGAAGGAGGGTTCCTGTATGCGTGGTTCGGCCAATTAAGTGACCTGAAAACCCCATGCCCGAAGTTGCGCCTTGAATTCAAAATTCGCAAATTTTGACGATCGACTTAGATCGCGAAGAAGCTCTCCAACAAAGAAGGCGCGCATTTCGAGAGGAAAACCACCCTGAACGCGAAGTAATAATCCCCACGGTAGAACTCGTAGATAGCGACTCTTGTGACGACAATACCGTGATCCTAGGATCGGATGATGAAACCCTAGAATAAGAAACACGTTGACCCAGGGAAGCCCGAAAAAAATTCTGGTGTAGCGCCTTCGCCACCCTCGTTCTACAAAAATAAGAAAAATTTCATTTATTTTTGCAAAAATTCTGGTGTGGCGCCTGTTGCCAACTTAATTCCCCCATTCGTAAACGAGATTACGTGCCCAGCCGAAAGGCGACTGCCTCCTACGATTCAGTTGCGCGGCGATGATTTCCAAACAGGAATCGCAGAGCTAATTTTTAGTTGGAATACGAACGGCAACTACATCGACGTAGGTAGCTTGAATACTACTTACCACCCGATTCCCGAATGCGAAGTTACGTTTGGTAACATCACCTTGACGACGATAGGAGAGTTGGGCGTAGAGATTGCAGAAGCGAACTTTCACTTTTACATAATTTCGGACTTAACACCGATAGGAGGAGATCAAATAAAAGGGATTGCAGGACTACAAGTAATAGAACATCTGTGTCAGCTGCATGGATACCCCATGTACTAAATAATAGGATCGTGGAGTCAAGCTTATAAGGGAAATCACTCTCATTCGAAGTTGACCAACGGCCCCTTATGTGGCAGATACGGACCCCATTTTTAACCCACCCGTGCCGACTGATATCGGGCTAATTTCTCAAGAAATCCAGGGCATAGCACGATTAAGCTGTAGAAGTAATACCGCCATCAATTACATTCGGGAAAGTTGTTTGACAATTCCGTATCTCGAATTTCCAGAATTCGAGATTGCCTATGGTGATCTGGTACTAACAATTAAAGGAATCGTAGAACTATCAATCGAAGGATTAAGCTTCCCTTTTCACGTCATCTCCGATAACACTAATTTAGGGTCTGGCCAATTCCAAGGGATTGCGGGATTACTGTTAGTACATCGATTCTTTACGGTATATGGACTACCTTTGCACTGAATAATTAGTTCGAATCTCAGAAAATAAAATTCGCTTTTTGTCAATCAACTCCTCCAACAATTTTCATTGCCCAAAATGGCTAACAACGGGGATGATAATGGAGAGCACTCTAGGAATATCCACCTTACGGATTTAAACGGAGTTAATTCCAACATCGCCATCCCAAATCAAACTACGAATGTTGACACGGCTGCAGCAATGGCCTCAGTACGGGAATGCATGGCACTGCAGCAGAGTACCTATCACATCCCGCAGTTCAACGGGAAGAACTCCAAATTGAAAGAGTTTCTGCAGGACATAGCCAATGGCGCAATTTATATTACTGAAGCCAATGAACCGGGGTTCATTAAGATAGTTCTAAGCAAGCTCAAGGGAATTGCCCGTGGTAGTGTTAGGGATAAGCGTTTTAATAAAGTGAACGATTTAATCGCCCACCTAAAAAAAACGGTTTGCCCCCACAAAAAAATACCAATGGTACTTCGAGAACATAGTGAATCTCCGTATGCGTCAAAATGAGACATTAAGGGATTACTACGATAGGGTTCAAGGTCTATTAAGTGGTGCTAGGCATGCGGTCGAAGAAAAGTATACGAAAATTCATCATTCGGGACTTCCTGATTAAACGAAAGAAAGTAACATCATAATGGGCCCAGTGACGGATTTCGCAATCGACGCGTTTGTCAAGGGCCTTCCAGACGAGATGTCCACTTTCATGGATACTAGGAACCCCAAGGATCTTGTTGAAGCTCTCGACCACGCCATAAATATTGAAAAACGGCAGAAACAATTGAAGAGAGCTAAGAACCACCTTTCTGCCTACCCTATTTCTCGGCCAAGGGAAAATGTCGACGAACGGTCGCGTTCACCTAGTCCTTACTCAAGACAGATGGAAAGGAAAGATAAGAGGAAGGCGCAGGATGCAATAAGAACTGGCTCTAGCTCGAGCACTGGTCCGTCGAATTATCCACCACCAGCTCCTTCTCAGTACCCAGCTCCATATGTTCCTTACCTTCTCAATACCCTTATCACTATCCACCTTATTACCCTCCGAATCTTCCCTATCAATACCCTTATCCTCCAACTTTTTCCGCACCTTCTTTCCCTCTGGGATACCCAACCGATGATGATGTCGGAATCAACAATTCATGGCAAAGTTACGGAAGACCTCCAGGAACCATGACGCCCCCGAGGCCAGGTTCACCAGGAGTACCAGGAGATTTAAACTTCCAGTCGGCTCGTCGCGCGGACGCAGCAACGAGCCCATCGCACACACAAGAGCGTCCAACGAAACATGTACATTTCGAAAAGAAAACTATCGGGTCCTACGAGCAGGAACCGAAGTAGGTGGTTCCCATGTCGTCGCCTTGACAGCGCCTGAATTCAGATACCCGCGATCTAGGCTTCTCGTGGATCCAGGTTCGGATGTTAATCTTATAAAGATACAGGCCTTACGCTACGAATTAGAATATGAACCCGAAAAAGCGGTCCTACTAACAGGAATAACCTTAGATCCTGTGGAGTCAATTGGAACTCTGTGCGCTTCACTATTCGACACCCCCGCTGAGTTTCACGTCGTTGCGAATGACTTTCCAATCTCTCCGGACGGAATGCTTGGAAGACCTTAGCTCAGGCAGGAACAGGCACAAATATCATTCCGACATAATTCCCTAGTTACGGGTTTAAATCCAATAAACCCAATACCGTTTATTGACGAAGAGTCTCAAGAAGCTAAAAGAATGTTAAAACCACAAATTAAGCCTTTTCCTAGAATCTTGAGAATCAAGGCAAGAACTAGGCAACCTGTAGCAATAGACATTCTTAATTCGGAGGTCCAGGAAGGCTACCTACCAAGGATCGACACTCCTAAAGGACTGTACCTGGGTGAGGCTGTCGTTCCCACACAAGAGGCAAGATGTCACGTTCTCGCGATTAACACCGTGGAAGAGGACGTCGAAATATTAATTCCTCCCCAGGAAATCATCCCTTACGATTTCTGCGATTACCCTGAGAACGAGTCTACCAATTCCGAATCTGAATATCTGGTGAAGGACTTAAGAAAGGACCTGGGGGATTCCTATGCCGATCGCGTTAGAAGTGTTGAGGAAAGCCTACATATCTCCGACCTAAATTCGGAAGAGAAAGGATACGTGCTTAAGTGGGTCGAGGATTTTGCAGATATTTTTCACATTAACGGCGAAAAAGTTACGACACATTTAATACAACACAAGATCCCGATTACCGACGATGATGTAATCATGAAAAAACAATATCGATAGCCTCGACGACTACATCCGCGCTACACAATAGTCGGATTTACAGAGAATAATAATGTAATTCTCGAAACCGAAACTGACGACCGGTTCGCCAAGCATAAAGATAAAATCAAGGTCGTTCACTGCTAATTTCGAACGGACTTCCCTACACTCCCGAAAAGAAGATCTAACAACCCACTTTTTCCTAGGTAAAATAATACGTGTCTGGCTGTTACTTTTCCTATCTCCACTCGCTGCTTCCGAGGTCCCCAATCAGATGACGCATAGGATCACCTTGCTAAAAACCAGAACCGGGGTCTACTACGAGCACATGGGACCGATGAGACGAGTGATTGGGACTTGGAGGATCACCGTATTTCTCGACCTGAAAAAAATTCAAGGACCACTGGACACCTATAAACGGCGGTTCAAACGTCTATCAGACCTCTGCTTGCCAGGCTTTGGATCACCCTGCCTGCAGACAATCACCGACTATGGCCTCGACGCTAAATTCCTCGTTGCCGAAAAATTGAGGAAGGAAGTATTCAGGCATGCTGCAGAAATGAAGGAGCACACCGAGAAAACGATTCTTCGTAGCCTGCCCATGGGAATGAGGAGCCGGCAAGCTACGCCATTGCTGGGAATCCTCGGAGGATTCATTGGGCCCATAGCTGGCTTGATGACATATAACGACGGTGAAATGCTCGAGGCTGAAATCTCAGAGCTCAATCAAGCTCAAGCTAATATGTCTTACCTGGTCGGGAAACAAACTCATATAGTGAGAGCTCAACTGGAAGAAGTGCACGAGCTCTCGAAAAGCAACAAAGAAAGATTAAATCGGCACGAGCGTCAAATGTCCTGAAACAACCTGAGTCTGGAAAATTTAACGCGAGCAGTTGCTGAACTCAAGCACGCCGAAAGATTGACTCACGCGCTCAAAGCAGTGGATGCCAGCCTCGGCGACTACATCCGCGCTGCAAACCGAATCCTGGAGGTCGTCCGCACATCCCGTCAAGGGCGAATGCATCTCTCCCTCTTAACATCTGAGCAGTTGGAGCCAATCTACCGGGATATCCAGGATCATCACCCTCAAGTCGACTTCCCGGTCCCAGGACCACAGGTAGATCTTGA
Organism: Andricus curvator; assembly: GCA_932195095.1. Taxonomy (NCBI): domain Eukaryota; kingdom Metazoa; phylum Arthropoda; class Insecta; order Hymenoptera; family Cynipidae; genus Andricus; species Andricus curvator. Next base: position 80,679 of record CAKNYM010033712.1, read on the forward strand.
GGAGTTGTCCAGCGTCGTCACCATCACAGCACTCTACAAAAAGGAAATCCTGAGTATACTTGTGGACGTTCCATTACTGGAACATACCTACTACCAGATGTACCAATTACATCCGGTACCAGTGTTCCAATCTGTGCTGGGGAATGCTTCAGGAAGTGCTTACATCCTACCGAAATTTTCTCACATTGCCGTGGGAGAATCACAAAGGACACACATCTTACTGAATCATCGACAGGTAGAATCATGCACCAAGACTTCATATTACATGATTTGCAAAAAACAACTTACCTATTAACGAAAACACGAGGTATCGATCGTGCGAAAGCGAACTGCTCTTAAACCCTTCGACAAAAGTCCTACGGAAGTGTGATATCCGAGTGACCTATAGCAAAGAGTCGGATCATTAGAGGTTATGTATGAACCCCTCCTACACTTGAATTTGGTCGACCTATCTCCACTCCTGCATGAACAAGGGGAACTTATGTCAACGACTGAAGAAGAAGGGTATCTCGTCAAGGACACCTCTGTTGAAAGTGAAGCCTTTACTGAAAATGAGAAATCCCTGTATGAATTAGAACGACAGCTGAACGAGATAAACCTACAACGTCGATTTAGGGCCAATCACCTGATGTTGATCCATGGCTCCTATATCGGCCTTGCTCTACTCGCCGTGGGATTGATCATTTGCTGTTGCTACCCTCGTGTCAAGGCCGGAATTGAAAAACTCGATGTCACAGTTACAAGATATCTAGAGAGTATTCCACAACCTACCTCGCCAAGGACGATATTAGACAACCTTCAGCGAACCAAGAAGAAACCAGCGTCGAGATCGAACGTCCTTCAACGATCCAGATCTTACCAACAAGCATGAGTAACTCTGCTTGTGAAAAGGCAACTGACGTATTACCTAGAACTGCGATCCTAACACCGTCGCACACTAATTCAACGACAGCGAAGTCAACGATTCTACTACCTACGCAAACGCTGCAGCCATTCTAAAAATTAAGGTTTTGTATACTGTGCACTTGTGTGTATGAATGGAAAAGAAATGTCGTCGTTTCGCTAGAGACTTTTTCCAAAA
>CAKNYM010033717.1:0-22910 GCA_932195095.1 Andricus curvator
CTGTGTGAGTTCAGGGCCGGTTATTCATTAGGCAGAGTAGGCAACTGCCTAGGGGCCCCGCATCGACTAGGGGCCCGTGCACGCTCTAAGAAAAAAAAAACGTTTTATCGGATGACAAGTTTTTCTGAAAATTTGTATGGAATTCCTCGACAACAATATCAGTATTTTTTTCGACGCATGTCAATTGGAGAAATACTCCATTCATACAGAACCATCCAGTAACAAGTAGTAGCTAATAATAGCGAATAATAATAATAGCGAATCGGATAAAAATTAGGGAAGTTATGAGTGATTTTTCTCATAAAACTCCCAAAAACGATTTTTTGGCCAAAAAATGAGATTTTGGGGGTGTATGGAAAATTTCTCCTATACAATTTTTCTTAGTTTTACTAGATCTACAACTTGTGCTAGGTCTCCATAAAAGTGTCTCCAAATTTTTGTTTTTTGTAACACAGTGTTATGCGTGTAGATGAATTATCATTGCACGTAAGTTAATTCGGAATGAAATTATCTATAAACTACATTATATAACAGAAGTTTGAATTTTTGATAAAGGACATTGAAGTAATACATGAAGAAAAAAGGGGTACTTTTTCTATGTTGGCATTGGTATTTTTCTAATATCAACATAGGATATTTTACTATGTAACATACGCATTCTTCCTATGGCATATAGGGAAAATCCCAATGTTAACATAGGCATTATCCCTATGACAACATGAGGTTAAATCCTATGTTAACATAGGAATTATTCTCATGTACATATATTCCAAAAACAATAATCGATGATTATCAATGACGATTAATGATCAATAATCATGATTAATCATCATTAATTGCAATTAAAAAATTTTGTTTTCCATGGCAACTTAAAATTTTTCTTAATACACTTCGAATTTTCTTAGTAACAAATATTTCGAAACAGAAAACCAGAAGAATATTTTCGTTTTGTAATTTCAAAAAATTGTGAGCATTTACCATTCGAAAAATATCAAATTATAATTAAGAATGATTCTTAATAAATGAATTCTACATTTATTGTGTGGTTTGTTTGCTCATTTCACCTGCCTATAGTCTAAATCCGACAAAAATGTGAAATATGTAGTTTCCAAACGATTTTTTTCGAATTAGATAGGAAAAATTCCTATGTTGACATAGTCAAAATCCATATGCTAATATAGGTATTCCCCCTACGGTAACATAGGAAAAATACCTCTTTTTCCGTACAGGATTCCTGGAGTCGATCATCTGGAAGTTACTCACATCCCTTCATCAACCTGGAGGGACGTGATTGCATTGCCTAGGGGCCCGGACAGGGTTGTTGCCTAGGGGCCCGGACAGGGGTAATCCGTCTCTGTGTGAGTTAATACTTCTAAGCAAAATATTTTTCCCAAGCTCGTTACAAAATATTAGAAATCATCAGTAAGAGATTAATTAAAAAAATGTTAAGTAAAAATTTATTATCATTTCTTAGCTGGCCACGTTTTTCTCAGAGGAAACGCTTGACCGAGAGTTTGTCCGAAAAATCTAAGCGGTTCCGTAGCTCACTTGACTAACACGTGGGCTAGATTTAGGTTTTAGGACAGGTTTTAGGTAGTTAGGTAGGGTTCGATTCCCCAGCGGGGGCGATTTTTCAAAGCGTTTGAGCGTGCGATCATATGTGTAATCTCTGTACGTGCAATTGTGTAAGAATAATCGTAAATTAAGTGCAGTATACCATTAAGCCATTTCCCTTTCAGGGTAGGCGTGACACTACCCGATTCGGGTAGTGTTTCTAGGTTGATAGCTTGTAGTAAAATAACTACAAGTTTGGGCTCACCACACCCACGATGTGCCAACAGCACTCGGTTTTCTCGAATGGTCACCCATCCAAGTACTAACCGCGCCCAACGCTGCTTAACTTCAGTGATCTGACGAGAACTGGTTTTTTCAGCGTGGTATGGCTGTTGGCAGTAATCATATATAAAATAATTTTTTCCTTTTCAAATCGATCTACGTTTCACATCATTTTTGTTGTCGAAAGTTTCGAGCTAATCTATTTATAAATCGTGTAATAGAATGTGTGCAGTGCATATACATATATGCGTTACAATGCGAAATCGGCAAAGTTACTCTTCACAGTAGTAAGGCATACTACACGAAATAGTAACTCTTATTCTCCTGAGTGTGGACGGTTACCAAGTGGTGCAGTGCATCCTACTATTTGAAATTGTTCATCCTACTCTTTTAAGAAGTCAGTTCAAATAACCTGAATGCGGAATCGTAATTTTTACCAAACTCACGGACGAAAAGCTGCGGTTCAATTTAAAATAGTTAGAACTGCTGGTTCACAGAGTTTTTTTAACGATCCACTTTTTTCCGTGAAGACGAATTTTCAAGAAAATACATGAAATACATGAAAATGCCAAAAAGTTGAATTTTCAACTTATAAAAGGATACATTTCTAACAAAAAATGGATAAGTGCAATTTTCAGATTAAAAAATTAATTTTTAACAAAAAAACGAATTTTCAACAAAATAGTTACATTTTCAACCAAACAGATAAAATTTCAACAAAAGTGATGAATCTTTTTAAAAAAATGAATTTTCTTCAAGAGTTCAATCCAAAAGATGACTTTTTAACCCAGGTGATTAATTTTCTGAAAATGGAATACTTAAATTGTCAACCAAAGGAGGTGAATCTTAACGAATATGAATTCTTAACAAACTAGTTCCACTTTCAACCTTCAAAAAAGACGAGGTTTCAACAAAATTGTTGAATTTCAAAGCCAAAAGGATGAATTATCTATAAAACGGTGGAATTTCCAACCCAAAATATATAAAAAAATCGAATAAAATAAAAAATAATTCTATTATACAATTGTATTGTTTGATTATAATTTATTTAATTCGTAATCAATTACACAAACATACAAATTTACGAATTATTTTTTACTTAATATAATAACCGTGAGGGAGGTGGTAGTGATTCTATAAAATTTAACTCTACATCTAAAAACTCTAAATCACCAATTCTACACGCGAGAAATCTACACAATCATATTTATTAAACAAATTGATTATTTTCAATTTCAACTCAATATGGTTATGAATCCTACACCGTAAAATTCTATGCAAAATAATACTTCAAATTTTGTGAATTTAAATAAACTCTACACAATAAACAAAAATTCAACACAAAATATTTTAATAAATAATTTTTTGAAAATTTCAATTATTTTGTGTACAAATTTACGGTGTGTAATTTTACAGTGTTGAGTTTACATTTAAAACATTTCATTTGTTTAATAAATATTCTTGTGTATAGAGTTTTCGCCTGTAGAATTAGCGGTGTAGATTTTGCAAAAGTAGAGTTTCATTTAGTAGAATTTCTACTGCCCCTTTTTCAAAAGAACAATTTTATGCATTATTATAAAAATTGACTTTAGTCAAATAATAGAGTATTTCAAAAAATGTGAGTAATACAATCACAAGTTTATTAATTATTAGTTACTATTAAAAATTTGTCACTTGCATTATTTATGAACAGTTAATTTTAATTGCAATATAACTAATCTTTTCCATAAAAAATGTAGCAGCTGAAAATATTTATTACGAAATAATTACATTTTAATTAAACTCAAGCGTACATCTTATCTTTTAAACATTTCCTTAATGCGAAATTTATTCGAATAATTGAAAATAATAGTTTAAAAAATCTTTGATATAAAATTTTTATTTTATATTTTCAAGTATGTACCGACTGAGTATCGGCTATTCGATGGACTTGTTCGGAGGGAGAAGAGAGCGGGGGCAAAGGAGTTCGTTGGCGCAATATGCGGGTTGAGAGGCATGGGGGGATCGAGCAATTTTCGCCGGGAGCGCCGTCTACAATTAGTTCCTCGAACTATACCCCGTGCCGCATCTAGGCTTATAATATCTTTGCTTCGCCCACGATACTCTCATCCAGGGTAAAGTCGGGTATACTTTACCCACTTATCAATTACCCAGTGCGACATTACCCTGTACCCTAGCCGACTTTACCCAGAAATAATGATTACCTGCAATATTCGTTATCCCCAGTTTTTTCTGTGATTCCACGAGAGACTCGGACATTAGTGAGAATATCAGCGAGATTGAAAAGGATCTTGGGCAAGCGGGCTACCGAGGTACTTCAAAAAGGAAGTTACCAAGAAATTTTCCTGTGGGCAAGGACAGTGACAATTTAGGGGACTCGTCAGGCCAAGGAAAAATCAAGAGGGCTAGGGTCGATGACGTAAGTAATTCGCCACAAAATGGGTCTGAGACTATTGTGGGAAAGGATTACAGCAGGTCTGAAAATGTTGAGGAGTCAACAGCAGCCTTGACCTACATCGTAGATAAGCTGCCAAATTTTGAGTCTGGGACTCATTCGGGGAAGGTCTATAGCAGGTCTGGAGATGGAAAAGAGTTAAAAATAACTCTTACCAGTGATAAAGACGTGTCGCCAGTCGATGAGTCTGGGACTCACCCGGGGAAGGTCTTGGTTGGATCACTTGGTAAAAGGGGCCTTAAGAGGTGCGCACGCGGGTCAATGATGGTACAGGCTACCCCAGATCAAAATGGTAACGATAATGATGATGATCAATTAGTTGATGAGTATTTGCGATGGGCCATGGTTGGCGAATGTAATATTATCAAAGTAATTGAGGGGATGAGAGAGAGGAACCTGATGTAGCTGTTTTAATACCCGTCCAAGGGGAGGGTGCTGTGACAGGCAGGAATCTTCTCACCCCCTTATTTAAAATTTGTAAAGATAAGTTGTGGATGAGGGAAGCTCACTTGGCGAATTTTATGAGTTGTGATCATGTCCTCACTACCCCGGTAGGTCGTGAACTAATGGATAATTCCATTATTAAATTGTCTGATCTTAAAAGTGAAAAGGTTCAGGTAGGACATGTTGTTTCATTAAATTACAGGGAAAATTTTGTCTTTAATTTATATGTTAAAGAAAAATTCGATTACAGAATATATGCAGTTCATATTGAGTCTGCAATATCAACTTTAAAAGACGCAGTAATCGAGACTGAGGTGAAAAGTTTCAGTATTTCGCGAAAGGGTAATGGTTTTGATAGGTTACCTTGGGATACGGTGGAATTAATGTTCAGAACCTACTTTGGAAAAGGAGATTATAGCATTGGTGTGTGAACCGGTGAAGTGACGATTCCACCCGAAAATCAAAGATCCCAAATTATTGAAGAATTTCATGACTCTGCAATAGGAGGTCATAAAGGTGTATTCAAAACATTCTCTCGGGTACCACGCGCTCTTTGTTTTGATTCCTATTAGATAAAGATTCAAGATTCAAATAGAACAGCTGATTAATAATATAAATAAAAGCAAATTTTGACATTTTTTCAATTAAAAAGGATAATAATAAGATATTAATCTCGATTCTAATCATTAATTTCTTATTTCAATTACAAGATAAATTTAAAGGGGCAGAACTTTATGGGTACGAAAGTTTTCGGAAATGTTCGGACCCGCTCGCCCCATAAACCAGTGTTAGACGGTCTATATTTCAAACACACAGTATTTCAAATCAAATCTATAAAGTGAGCCTCGTGGCTATCAAAAATTAATTTTATCCAATTTAAAAAAAAAGTGTGTCTAATAAAAATGGCTGTTATATTGAAAATAAATGAATTCAGAAAGAAAAATAAGTACACATACAACCAATGGGTGGTATATAAAAGAAACGGAATTTTTGGAGTTCATGCACCAGGTAAGTTGGTATTAAAGTTTTCGATAGTTTTCTGTAATAATAAGAAAACAAAGGGAAGAAATAAATTTTAAAAAGCAATTTTGATCACGTGACCCCTATATTGATAAATTTTTTCTTTCTTGATTCATTAGACTGTTGCTTTAATGCCTCAGTATTTTGGAGGGAGGTTGAAGGAGGAAATTGTTTGATAGATATGAGGTCATCACAGGACTCAGGTGACTCGACCTGTCTCAGAGTCCTTTAAAAAAACATATATACTTGATTAAAATATGCCAGTAAACATTTGCCTTACTTTTTTTAGAAAGGGCGAAATAAGGAAAATAACCTTTGCAAAATTTACTCTTTTTATATGTACTCATTATAAAATAAGATTTTCGATAAAATATTACGTGTGTTGAAGTAATTTTCTAAATATTTCTTTGCAGATATGTTGATTCCTTTTATTATATTTATTATTGATATCAATATTATTATTTAATTAATTCAAAAATAATAAAACACTTGTATGGAAAAATTTAAATAAAGGAAAATTAATGTGAACACTGGTTGGTCTTCATTAAAATGGAACTTAAAAATTCCCTACCTGTATACAATTGGCATCCAACTTTTCACTTACAGTATCCACAAATCGCGTGCCCGAGCAATCGTCGTTCATTGGCTGGGCGGAACGTTCACATACGAAATTGTCCAATGAGTGGACAGATCCCGCGAATTTCAAACTTAACTTAGGTTCGTTGTAGCAATGGTAATACAAATTTTTGTTATTTTGAACACAAGAAATATTTTACGCAATCACAAAGATAGACCATAAAATGTTTGATTATTGAATTTTAGAAATCTTAACCTTATATTTTTGTATGCCTGTACCCTGGCAGACCGCCCGAACGCAAGCATTACGCTGCAGCGTAATGGTAAAGTAATCTTAAAGTAATGGTAAAGTAATATGGCATTACAACTAATAAAATAAACAAAATAAATATGTAAACTGTTGCAATTATAATAAGACGTTAAAAGGTTATGCCGTAATTGCAACAATTTTCTTTGTTAGCGTTAAAAAATGAAAAAATAATGTGACTGTCATTGAAGTCGGGCCCCTGCATGTTGGCAACCCGCTTGAAGCCGCCGTTAGCAGACTACCAACATGCAGGGGCCCGACTTCAATGACAGCCACTTTGTTTTTTTATTTTTTAACGCTGAAAAAGCAACTTGTTGCAATTACGGCATGACCATTTAATGTAAATTTTAACGTATTATCATAATTGCAACAGTTTACATATTTATTTTGTTTCTTTTTTTAATTATAATGCCATATTACTTTACCATTACTTTAACATCACTCTACCATTACGCTGCAGCGTAATGCTTGCGTTCGGCCGGTCCGCCAGGGTAATGAGACTAGTTTACGCTGCAAATAGGTGAGGGTTCAAAAAACGTAATTAACTTAGTTTTGCAAATTATTAATTCATATATATTTTAAAGAACACGACACAGCCCGGTAAGAAGGCTTGCATTCAAAGGTATTAAAAATTGCAATACCTAGGAATGCCGTTTCTGTCCTGCTTTTTTGAATCCCAGAATAGGTAATAAAAATATTGAGATTCCAATCCCTTTCAAGGCCGATCGGAGCTGTCAAACGTAACCTGAGATAAATTAAAAACACGATTTTCGTCTAACGCATTAGAAAACGCTCCAAAAGCATAAACTTGGCAAAATATAGTAGGATTGTGCATAAAAATACATCACTTTAACATAAAGCTCTCGCTTTCTTCAAATCTGATCAATTAAAAATATATAAAATAACAATAAAAAAGTTTAGAAACTTACCCGGTAACAAGGAGTTCATTGGAACGCATTGGAACGTTTCAATGCGTTTTAATTGCATTTTTGTCTGAATGCTTATTAATGCGCAAGGCGCAATGAAACGCATTAAAATAAAAACTTAAAATGAACAGCATTAAAAGGCATTGGCATGAATGTGAAGTTAATGAAAGGGCATTTAATGGCATTGAAATGAAGCAAAATGAGTATATGCTACATAACGGAATAATTATGAAAAAATCAAACTAAATAATTTTCAAAAAAAAACTTTTTTATAATTATAAAAATTTAGGACCAGACAAACGTTTCATAGTGCTTCTCATTTGATTTCCGAAATTTTCAACTCGATATCGCGTTTCGTCTGAACGTAAGTTGGTTTTGAAAAAAATGTAAAAAAAAATGTTGAGGTTATGCTCACATGGCCTTAAATTGAAAAGCTTTTCAACTTACCCGCTGATTTTAATATTAGTCCCTCCTGTATGTCGGCCTTTCCGCCGTTATTCAGAGAGACGAGGATGTGGTATTTTTGCGTTGGCGAATGCTTCGCGGCATCAAATTTTTTATTCTTGACGTATGAACTTTTGTTGAAAGGTTTCGCGAGAGTAAAAGCACATACGCGAACATCTTGCAGTTATCACTAAAAAGTATCAAAATGCGAGAATGTTCCACAACGAAATACAATGACCATGCTCACTTTTCGGCTACTATATCACTTTCGCGTCTGTTCCTCAGTTCCTATATGGTTCCTATTCTTCTTAAATGGCATTAGCCTTGTCAATGCAATCTGCCGCAGAAGGCATTTTATGGCATTCAGCTGAAAAGATCTCGAAACAGCATTGAATGGCATCAATCCGATTCAATACTTTGTGTCATGAAAGACATCGTATGACATTCAAGTGGGTGACTCGGCGAACCGCATTAAATGGCATTAACCCAATTCAATACTTTGTGTCATGAAAGGCATTGTATGGCATTCAAGTGGGTGGCTCGGCGAAACGCATTAAATAGCATTAACGCCAATTCACTTAACAGTATTATCATGATGTCAGTTTAATGCCTTTTCATTTGTGCGCATTGAAAATGATTGGAACGAGACAAGATTCAAGCCATAAAACGCATTTAATGGCATTTCGGACAAAAATGCAATTAGTACGCATTTCAAGGCAATGAAGTGTCTACTTTTTTAAATGCCATTCTATGCGTCTCAATGAACTCCTTGTTACCGGGTAGTTTTTATCACAACTACCTGTGTAGTAATCAATCTTGACAACATAAAATGACTAATACTGTATTTTCAAATGTTTTTAACCTCATTATTATTCGAAAAACAGTAAACAAGAACAGCGAAATGTGCAAATTTAAAAGGGATAAAAAATGTTCTATATTATGGGCAATTTGGTGTATCCAAAAGTATTCAGAAAAATATTGTCACCACTGAGTACAGAAAAGGATTCAGTTTAAGAGATAACTTCTACTGCTATGGGGATTCAAAACGCGAGGACAAAAACGGTATCGAAAAGGAATCAAGAATTGTCACGTTACCATTGAACAGGAAATTTCCGAATAATTTTCAATGCAAGCCTTCTTACCGGGAAACTATTTACAGAAGTGTATAAAAAAACATGGTTAATATAAGTATAAACACGAGTTAGTGAAACAATTGAAAGACGAGGTGAAGGTACCGATGGGGCGAAAATATCTGAAGAGATCTTAGGGTCGAAGTTACATGGAGGTAAAGTTGAAGTACAAAGTGGGAGGATTGACCAATTAGAATTCGGAAGTTCGTTGGTGGGATCGATAGGCGACACCCTCTGCAAAGGGCAAGTGAAAATTGCAACTGCCCGGTTTTTCCAGAAATAAAATATTCTGGATAAGGTCATCCTTGAGTTTCGATGGTCTGATCGTAAAGGGCTTAAGTTTATAACTCCAGATTGAAACTATGTACTCTCGAAGCTGACGGAACAATGCTTAATCTTGAGCAGATGTACAAATTTTCAAAATTGGAAAGTAAAGTAAAATTTCCCGAACCATAAACAACCCTAGCTATAAATTATTTACAATATGAATCGTCTTGAAGGTTTTCTATTTGGTATTTACAATTTTTTTTTACAGTAGGACTGAACATAAGCTGGCCCCTTTGAACGACTATCGTTCAAATTAACTGCTGGAAATGTTACAATAATAAACATAAGATAAAGATGAGAATAATGATTACAATTTTATTAATATAATATATAATAATATATTATAATTTCTTTTAAATGTTAGTCACATATAGAGATGAGATTTACAGAGAATCATACATATGAGAGAATGCATTATCTAATTACATGCACTCGTTAGACCTTGATCGGTGGGAAGGATGTCATCATTGGTGGTAATCGGAAGTGAATACAAACTTTCCCTTAAGAAAAAATATGACAGGAAAAAAATGACAGGCCTGTCATTTTTTCCCTGTAGTTTTTCCGCGACCACAGGAAAATGACAGGGAGAACGACAGGCAAAACGACAGCCGAAAATGACTGCCCTAATTGGCTATAATTTATAATAATATCGTCTAAACATTATAAAGTATCGACGACTTGCAGATCTATCAGTGAACTATTTTAACTTTCCTGTGAAGCTTAATAAATCATTAGCAAAAGAAAACTATTATGGGAATTTCCATGATGCAACACCTTTTTGTAGCCTGTGTTTAATTCCGAATTCTCTTCCAACACATCAATTGTGGAATGTGTTCGATTTGCCATTTAAAGCCACCTTATCCTTACAAAGCGCTAAACTTAAGTACCACGGACAAAAATTTCAGACTATTTTCAACTTTCGTCATTCCCTTAACAAGTTCACTGCGTGCTGCCGTGCTCCTAAATCCATGATCCAACAAAGAATGGTCTCGCCACGTGAGTTCCAATTTTTGTCTTTACTACGGCTACGCGTACAACCTTATCTTGACCTGGGAAGGTTTCGACAATTCTACCTAACTTCCAAGCCATAGGAGGTAAATTGTCTTATTTGAGAACTACTAGAGTCCCAACTTGGATGTTTTCTTGTTGAGTACCTGGCTGCCACTTGCTGCGGCTGATCATCTCGTTAATATATTCCCTATGCCGTCGAGCCCAAAAATCCTGTCTCATTTTCTGGGCGTGTTTCCATGATGATAATCTCCATTTTCTCGTATCTCTTAGGTCGGCCTGTGGGTAAGTGGTTAAAGGGCTACCAATAAGGAGGTGACCGGGAGATAATGGAAGTAGGTCATTTGGGTCTGATGATAATGGGGTAAGCGGACGAGAATTCAGGATCGCTTCTATCTCAATCACGTATGTCTCTAGTTGATTGTATGTTAGCAAAGTCTTGCATACTGTGCGCATAAAATAGTATTTGAAGCAAATAACTGCGGCTTCCCAGAGGCCTCCAAAGTGTGGCGATTGAGGCGGAATATTTGTACTGATCAGTTTTCCTTGCTCTAAAGGAGCCATTTTGGCCCATGTTGCCAAAAAGTACTGGCTACAAATTCGCGTGGGGTTTACCCTCGTGAGATAAGATCCGCGGGGTTTTCATCTGCGGGGACAAATTTCCAATCACGAATGTTCGTGAGGGATTGGATTTCAGATACGCGATTCGACATGAATTGTTGTAATTTTTGGAATTCGGTATTTATCCATGCGAGAACTATTGTGTTATCACACCAAAGATGGATGCTATCTATTGGCAAGTTAAGTGACTTACGAGTGGAGTCAAGAAATTTCGCCAATTGATATGCGGCACACATTTCAAGTTTTGGAATTGTGGGATTGAGATTAGTCCCTCTTTGTATTGTGCCAAGTGGTGCTACTCGCGATTTTGCACAAATCAGAGAAACGTGATTTTTTCCTTCGCAATCAGTGCAACGCAAATAGAGCGCGGCGCCATAAGCCTTTAAACTGGCATCTGATAACCCGTGAATTTCAATACGAACTGTGTTAGGAGTTGTGATGCATCGGTTAAATTGAACCTGACGCAGGAGAGGTAACTGATGATCGCGATAATCTGTCCATCGTTTTCGCATGTGGTGTGGAACCTGTTCGTCCGAGGAAAGTTTTAATTTCCAGAGATCTTGAATCAGAAATTTCGCGACCATAACTACTGGTCCCAGTAGCCCGATGGGATCAAATAGTTTTGCTGTTTCTGAAAATATTGAGCGTTTGGTAATGGGATCATCAAAATTGGATAAGTTTACTGTGTACAGGATTTTATCTGAGACTGTGTTCCAACAAAGACCAAGAGTTTTGCTGGCTTCTGTCGGATCCAGTGACATGTGAGAAGTGAGAGAATTGTTTTCTATGTAATTTATGAGTCTAGGGTCATTTGACCGCCATTTCCGAAGATTAAAGCCTCCTTTGTGCAGGAGAGCAATTAGGTCATTGCGTATTGAGAGTGCTTCTTCGTACGTACCAGCACCGGTCAACAAATCGTCGACGTAAAAATCGCGTTTTGCTATATCAGTCACGTTGGGAAAATTGTCGCGTTCGTCATCTGCCAACTGGTGCAGAGTTTTAATTGCAAGGAAAGGAGCGGACGAAGTACTAACTGTAACGGTGTTTAACGTGTATACCTGAATTCGTTCACTGGGATCTTCTGTCCAAAAAATCTTATGAAAAAACCTGTGTTCATGATACAATTGGATCTGCCGATACATTTGTTCGATGTCCGCGGTGAGTGCAATTAGAAATGTCCAGAAACGCATTAAAATGGAAAATAAATCGGCCTGAATAGTCGGTCCTACCATTAAACTGTCATTCCATGAAAACCCTGTTGACGACTTGACCGATCCGTCGAAAACTACGCCTGTTTTTGTGGTGACGCTACTTTTGTTTATAACAGCATGGTGGAGGATATAAAATTCACGCTCTGGACATCCGTTTTGGTTTATTAGACTCCTGTGCCCTGCTTGCTTGTAACCTTTAATACACTCGACATATTCTGACTTAAGATCTGGATTTTTTGAAAATTTGGATTCCAATGAGAGAACTCGATTGAAAGCTGTTTTTCGAGATTCGCTAATTTTTTCTATGTTTTCATTGAAGGGTGATTGGATTGTATATCGTCCTGATGCGTCTCTAGTGGCAGTTTTTGTGAAATCGGACTCACAGGCTTCCTCTTCTGACGAACAAGGAGAGGCCTCGCGAGGTGAATCTACTTCCCACAATAAGGGCAGTTCTGAGAACTTTGTGAAATTACAGTAAACCTTTCCTAGTATCGCCTGAGTTTGATGGAAACATCCCGCTACTACCCAACCGAGCTCGGTTTCTTGAAGAACGGCTTCATGATTTGCAATAGGGATTTGACCAGAATGTAAAAATTGGTAAAAATACTGGGCACCGAGAATAAAGTCTATTTCAGAGGGTTTGATGAAACTCTGGATCTGCAAGGAATACATCTTTCGGAATAGGGACTGATTTGCGATCAATGAACACTGATGGCATTGTCGAGCCGATTCGATTTACTACAAAAAGGGATAGATCGTGCTGTCGATCATTGTATCGAGACTTGATGGTAGCTCTCGTAGTGTATTTTACCGTCGTTGAAAGTGCATCTACTGCGTCGAGTGGGATTTCAACGGCTATTTTTTTAGACCGATTTTGTCAGCAAATTTTTGTGTAATCACGTGGGGCTGTGAACCCGAGTGTAGCATAACTCGAAATGCATGTGTGTGGCCTCTGTCGTCGACGACGGTGACGATGGCAGTTGATAAAACAACTTCAGATGGGATAAATAACACTGAACAAAAAAATGTTGGTCCCGGGATGTCTCATTGAAGTGAATATGATTTTTATATGTATTTTGAGCCGTAGAATACGAAAATGACCTCAGTTTTTGCCCTACACATCAGGATTTTTTTTTAAATCGCAAAATATAGATTTTTTGAAAAATCCCTATTTAACGCATTTTTCGTTTATTTGCATATCCCGATTTTCGTAAGAACTAAACTATAATTAGTCTTATTTATACTGAATCTCACTTTTTCTTGTGTTTTGGTCTCAATTTAACACGATCCTACTTTCATTGTTTAGTTTGAATAACCTAATAAGGTCACAGGCTATAGAGGTATATGATTAAATTTCAGCTTTTCTTCAATTTTCAGAAAATTTTTTATTTTATTAAAATAATAAAAAAATGTACATTTTTTATGTCGATTAAAAGTCGTATTTTTTCTATAATAAAAATAAATTAAATCACATAGTATATAAATGTCATTGATTGTACTTATTCCTTGTGTACATTGGAAATAGAAAAACTTTTTCTAGTTACCTTTCTCTTATGACTTGTACAGCTTTCAGATAGGGCAGACCAGCAATAATCTGCTAACATATTTGCACTTTTTTTAGAATTATACCTTTTCTCTAACTCAGCTATATCCTGGTGGAATCTTTCTCCATGTTCGTCGCTTACTGCTCCAAGATTTTCAGGAAAAAATTTTAATGTGAATCCAACGTATGGATTCCCAGCAAAAAAGAGGATTGATACGTATTGGGGCGAATTAACATTTTTGTAATGCGCGTGAATCCCGTTTTCTGATTCGTTTAAACGCATTAAGACGCATTCAGATGAATTGAGACAGCGCGATTTGTATGCGTGTGAATTCATATTAATGCGTGGTCAAGGTCAATTAGAAAAAAAATTAATAAAAAGTGCATGCGTCGAGACTTGAAACAGCGATCACTCGTGTATCAGTCCAGAGTACCCGCCACTGAGCTACGAGACAATTTACTAAACATTTACAATACATTCTATATTCCCCGCACGTTGGTTTTCCCGTTACGGATTAAATTGTATAAATCAGCACTTGCTGAAATTCGCCGTGACGCATTGGGGCGAATTCAAGTGTTTATTTTACTCTCGCGAATTCAGACGCATTGACCAATGTTAAGGCGTTTGCGTGCTGACGCATTGAAGTGTATTCGCTGACTTTAGTCGTTGGCACCATATTTTGTAAGCATAGAAAGATTCAAAATTGAAATACAGTCTTCACGAATTTACACGCATTGACACATAGGTCCAATGCGTCATTGTCGCAAAGCGGGATTTGCAGGGTGCCTTCGTCTTTTCAATTCAATTCGTATCAATACTTTCTGTTTTGCTGGGTTTTCATAGACATATTAATCTTCATTTTCTTGAAGTTTTTTAACATTTCATTCACCAACACTGGATAATTTTCTGCTTTTTTATTTCCCAAGAAGTTATTGATAACGTTTTTTACTGATTTCCAAGTCTTTAAGTGTATGTCTGGAAGGTTTCTATCCGCGGTGGCCATATTTTTTGTGTATAGTGTGCTGCTTTATTTCGGCTATCCGATTGACAAAGAAAGCACATATACTTAGTGTAGCCTAACTGTAGACCCAGAAGAATACTTATTATTTTGAAGTCCCTACATATATTCCATTTATGTTTATCATAATCAATTTTTTCTAATAAAATTTTCAGATTGTCATAGCATTCTTTAGTTTGCGTACCATAAAAGACTGGTATGGATGACTTTTAGTTACCATTATTTAAAAGTACAGCTTTCAAGCTTGTTTTATTAGAGTCAATAAAAAGACGCCATTCATCAACCACAAATTCAAGCTAAAGTTCGCAAAATAGTGCTTCGATATCGTTGCAAAACAAAAAGCTATTTTCTTTTGAAAAATAATCTCTGAATTTTTCTTCTCGACTTCGAAAAGTGATTTTAACGTTCCTTTCAAGTAAATTTTTTTCTTTCAGACGAGAAGTTAATATTTCTGCTTTAGATTTAGAAAGAGTTAAATCACGGATAAGATCATTTAGTTCTTTTTCATTAAAACGGATCGGCTCAGTTTGCTCTTTTTTATGTGTGAATTCGATTCAAAGTCAGAAGATGAGTGCTCTAAACTGAGCGGTTGACTCTCAAAAAACTCTTGTGAATCTGCCGTTGTTACTTGCATGGGTGAAGGAGTTATTGTATGTACTGGCACTCCAAGTACAGGCCTTGTAACTGATGAAAATTGTGGATAGTTTATTCGATCTTTTGTTTTTGATGAAAATCCTTTTAATTTTGTTAGACAAAAGTAACAGTCACTCACATGATCTTTCTGTTCTCTCCATATTGTAGGCATAGAATAAGGAATATTTCGAGAGTCTTGGCTTGATAGTCTTGTCGAACAAGTCAAACATATTACATCAGGAACCCAAGGCTTACCCCAATTACTTATTTTGGAACCAAAATAGTTTTCGTATGCATTTTGCAATGAGGGAGTAAAGTTCCGTCTTTTTTCCTCAAATACACACTCACTACATACATAGCAAAATTTACTACGACTATTCACACATTAACGATTTCGTAACATTTTCAGATTACTTTATCAATGTGATTCGGAGATAAATCTGTGTAGAAAATACCTACGTTAAAAGGCAAAATAACAAATGCAAATATACACAATACGCTCACTGAAAAATGTGGTATGACAGCTGTTCGTGCAGTACGACTGTCCTGCCACCTAGTGGGCGTTTACGATATTAGTGCTCAGAGCGAGCTCATAGTGAATTGTCGTAAACGCCCAGTGTCTCATAGCAGACGTGCTGCGAGCTCAGACGTGGTCTCGCGGCGGCGGGAAGTACAAAATTGAAAGTATACAACGGTTAGTGACATTCAAGATATTGTTAATAATTGTTTCGATCTGAATAGAAGAATAAGTGTTTGGGCTACAAATAAAAAACATTGTCCATTTGATCACGTTTTTGTCTTGTAATGCAAACTGTGTATCGTGAAAATTATATTGAAATCAACTTCAGCTTGGATAAAAATAGAGAAAAGTTAGTTTTAGTAGATACGAAATTAATTTTTATTTAAATGTTACGAAAATCGCGATATGCAAATAATCCCGAAAATGCGTTAAATAGGAACTTTTCGAAAAATCTATATTTTGTGATCTAAAAAAAGCCTGATGTGAAGGGCAAAAACTGAGGTCATTTTCGTATTCTATGGCTCAAAATACATATAAAAATCATATTCACTTCAATGAGACATCCCGGGCCCAAAATTTTGTTGTTCAGTGTAATTGATAACTAGAAACCGGATTGGGCAATGTCTTACTGGACTGATTGGATGGATCTGTTTGATTTTTGTGTGTGTGTTGACTCAGGGAAATTCTTATCAAAATGTAAGAGTGAATTATGTCCTTTACGGCACTTAAGGCATCCGCTTGATAGACAATTCCTTGATTGATGACTGCCGCGCAAACAATTTGTACAAACTGAGGCGTTTTTAGCTGCGTCATATCTGTCTTTCATAGAGATCGCCAAGAATTGGTGGTATGAAAAAATATTGTGTTCACCCTTGCAAATATAACAAATGCAATTTTTGTGATTTTCAATCGATTGACTGTTATGTGAATTTTGATGGGATTTATTGTGATTTAAATTTTGATTGGATTGATTGTGATGTGAATTTTGATTGGAGGACGTAGCAACGCCTGTAAAGGATGAACGAGTTTTTGAATTGAAATGACCGTTATTTGAGAGTTTGACTGAAAAGTAGCCACCCTTGTCTCTTCAATGTGAGAGCGGCGCTGTAAAAAATCGAGCATGTTTTTAAGAGTGGGAAGCTCAATCTCGCAAACGCATTCTTCCCATTTCTCAATAGTATAATTATTCAACTTGCTTTTAATTAAATGGATGAGCATGAAATTCCATTGATCTACATCGATGGAGAGAGCGCGGAGTGCTCGAAGATGTTTTTGTACCGTGTCATGTAGTTGACGGATTGAAAATTCTTTGGAAACTGGTTTTAAATCATAAAGAGCTTTAACGTGGATATCGATAATTACTTTTTTGTTATGATACCGATTTTTCAGCAGTTCCCAAGCCACGGTGTAATTTTCGCTGGTAGTTTCTAAATACGCGATTATATTCGCGGCATCCCCAGGTTACTGAACCTTTTAAATAGTGAAATTTTTGAGTTATCGGAATGTCCCTGTCATTATGAATCATCGAATCAAAAGAATCATAAAATCCGAGCAATGTTTCAATATTACCCGAGACACCTGGAATCTTGAGATCGGAAAGATTACGATGAAGACGTGGCGATATATTCAAATCCTGAATTCGTAGGACATTCGTTTCATCGTACGCTACGGCGCGATTATCGGTTTGCATGATTTGATGCGGTTGCGTACTAGCTGAAGTAAGTGTATTAGAGCACCCACTCTCTTCTGAACCGAGATAAGAAGATGCGGGAGATGGTGAAGTTAAAGTAGCCGCTACTGAAGACGCGAAGACATTTCTTTTTATTAATGATTTGAATTGACCGCAAATTGCATAGTATCTATTTTCAAAATTCGCTCGTTCATTTACGCTCTCAGATTCTTCTAGCGAGCCTTCCTCGACTAACTCTTCTATCGCTTATAGAATGGTTGGGAACTTTTCGGAAATCGGTACAACTCTCTCTTTTAACCGCGTTTCTAAATCAAGTTTTTCAAAATCTGTTTCATCGTTAATTGAATCCAAAAAAATTTCTAGAATAGTCAATTGACTCTTCAAATTGCCGAGTTTTTTCCTCAAACCTTTAAGCTCTTCTATGGCCATTTTAAAAGGTTAAAGTTTTATACGTGAATGAGATTAAAACAATTTGAACAATGGAACGAGAAAGAATAATGGATATGAAATAGAATTTGGTAGATCAAATAACCGACTTACTTGGACCTTGTCAGATACGCAGAGATATCTGAAGATGCTGTGGCTGCATTGGCTGCTCGTTGAACGTTGATTCTTTACGGATGATTTGTGACTGTCGTCCCGAAGAAATAATGTAAATTCACATTGAGTATGCACTCTACACTGTATGATTTCAGTGTTTGTTAGTCACTGATTGTCACTTTTCACTTCGGTTGCTTAACAGCCACTTATATTTATTAATGTTTTTTAAACCGGTAGATTAAATCCGGCTCGAAGGACCATAAAATGTTTGATTGTTGAGTTTTAGAAATTTTAACCTTATACTTTTGTATGCCTGTAATGAGACTAGTTTATGCTGCAAATGGGTGAGGGTTCAAAAAATGTAATTAACTCAGTTCTTCAAATTATTAATCTACATATATTTTAAAGAACACGACACAACCCGGTAAGAAGGCTTGCATTCAAAGGTATTAAAATTTGCAATACCTAGGAATGCCACTTCTGTCCTGCTTTTTTGAATCCCAGAATAGGCAGAAAAAATATTTAGATTCTAATCCCTTTTAAAGCCAATCGGAGCTGTCAAACGTAACCTGAGATAAATTAAAAACACGATTTTCCTCTAACACATTAGGAAACGCTCCAAAAGCATAAACTTGGCAAAATATAGTAGGATTGTGCATAAAAATCCATCACTTTAACATAAAACTCTCGCTTTATTCAAATCTGACCAATTAAAAATATATAAAATAATAATAAAAAAGTTTAAATACTTAGTTTTCATAACAGCTACCTGTGTGGTAATCAATCTTGACAAGATAAAATGACTAATACTTTATTTTCAAATGTTTTTAACCTCATTATTATTCGAAAAACAGTGAATAAGAACAGCGAAATGTGCAAATTTAAAAGGGATAAAAAATATTCTATATTATTAAGGATTCAGTTTAAGAGATAACGTCTACTGCTATGGGGATTCAAAACGCGAGGACAAAAACGGTATCGAAAAGGAATCAAGAATTGTCACGTTACCATTGAACAGGAAATTTCCGAATAATTTTCAATGCAAGCCTTCTTACCGGGAAACTATTTACAGAAGTGTATAAAAAAACATGGTTAATATAAGTATAAACACGAGTTAGTGAAACAATTGAAAGACGAGGTGAAGGTACCGATGGGGCGAAAATATCTGAAGAGATCTTAGGGTCGAAGTTACATGGAGGTAAAGTTGAAGTACAAAGTGGGAGGATTGACCAATTAGAATTCGGAAGTTCGTTGGTGGGATCGATAGGCGACACCCTCTGCAAAGGGCAAGTGAAAATTGCAACTGCCCGGTTTTTCCAGAAATAAAATATTCTGGATAAGGTCATCCTTGAGTTTCGATGGTCTGATCGTAAAGGGCTTAAGTTTATAACTCCAGATTGAAACTATGTACTCTCGAAGCTGACGGAACAATGCTTAATCTTGAGCAGATGTACAAATTTTCAAAATTGGAAAGTAAAGTAAAATTTCCCGAACCATAAACAACCCTAGCTATAAATTATTTACAATATGAATCGTCTTGAAGGTTTTCTATTTGGTATTTACAATTTTTTTTTACAGTAGGACTGAACATAAGCTGGCCCCTTTGAACGACTATCGTTCAAATTAACTGCTGGAAATGTTACAATAATAAACATAAGATAAAGATGAGAATAATGATTACAATTTTATTAATATAATATATAATAATATATTATAATTTCTTTTAAATGTTAGTCACATATAGAGATGAGATTTACAGAGAATCATACATATGAGAGAATGCATTATCTAATTACATGCACTCGTTAGACCTTGATCGGTGGGAAGGATGTCATCATTGGTGGTAATCGGAAGTGAATACAAACTTTCCCTTAAGAAAAAATATGACAGGAAAAAAATGACAGGCCTGTCATTTTTTCCCTGTAGTTTTTCCGCGACCACAGGAAAATGACAGGGAGAACGACAGGCAAAACGACAGCCGAAAATGACTGCCCTAATTGGCTATAATTTATAATAATATCGTCTAAACATTATAAAGTATCGACGACTTGCAGATCTATCAGTGAACTATTTTAACTTTCCTGTGAAGCTTAATAAATCATTAGCAAAAGAAAACTATTATGGGAATTTCCATGATGCAACACCTTTTTGTAGCCTGTGTTTAATTCCGAATTCTCTTCCAACACATCAATTGTGGAATGTGTTCGATTTGCCATTTAAAGCCACCTTATCCTTACAAAGCGCTAAACTTAAGTACCACGGACAAAAATTTCAGACTATTTTCAACTTTCGTCATTCCCTTAACAAGTTCACTGCGTGCTGCCGTGCTCCTAAATCCATGATCCAACAAAGAATGGTCTCGCCACGTGAGTTCCAATTTTTGTCTTTACTACGGCTACGCGTACAACCTTATCTTGACCTGGGAAGGTTTCGACAATTCTACCTAACTTCCAAGCCATAGGAGGTAAATTGTCTTATTTGAGAACTACTAGAGTCCCAACTTGGATGTTTTCTTGTTGAGTACCTGGCTGCCACTTGCTGCGGCTGATCATCTCGTTAATATATTCCCTATGCCGTCGAGCCCAAAAATCCTGTCTCATTTTCTGGGCGTGTTTCCATGATGATAATCTCCATTTTCTCGTATCTCTTAGGTCGGCCTGTGGGTAAGTGGTTAAAGGGCTACCAATAAGGAGGTGACCGGGAGATAATGGAAGTAGGTCATTTGGGTCTGATGATAATGGGGTAAGCGGACGAGAATTCAGGATCGCTTCTATCTCAATCACGTATGTCTCTAGTTGATTGTATGTTAGCAAAGTCTTGCATACTGTGCGCATAAAATAGTATTTGAAGCAAATAACTGCGGCTTCCCAGAGGCCTCCAAAGTGTGGCGATTGAGGCGGAATATTTGTACTGATCAGTTTTCCTTGCTCTAAAGGAGCCATTTTGGCCCATGTTGCCAAAAAGTACTGGCTACAAATTCGCGTGGGGTTTACCCTCGTGAGATAAGATCCGCGGGGTTTTCATCTGCGGGGACAAATTTCCAATCACGAATGTTCGTGAGGGATTGGATTTCAGATACGCGATTCGACATGAATTGTTGTAATTTTTGGAATTCGGTATTTATCCATGCGAGAACTATTGTGTTATCACACCAAAGATGGATGCTATCTATTGGCAAGTTAAGTGACTTACGAGTGGAGTCAAGAAATTTCGCCAATTGATATGCGGCACACATTTCAAGTTTTGGAATTGTGGGATTGAGATTAGTCCCTCTTTGTATTGTGCCAAGTGGTGCTACTCGCGATTTTGCACAAATCAGAGAAACGTGATTTTTTCCTTCGCAATCAGTGCAACGCAAATAGAGCGCGGCGCCATAAGCCTTTAAACTGGCATCTGATAACCCGTGAATTTCAATACGAACTGTGTTAGGAGTTGTGATGCATCGGTTAAATTGAACCTGACGCAGGAGAGGTAACTGATGATCGCGATAATCTGTCCATCGTTTTCGCATGTGGTGTGGAACCTGTTCGTCCGAGGAAAGTTTTAATTTCCAGAGATCTTGAATCAGAAATTTCGCGACCATAACTACTGGTCCCAGTAGCCCGATGGGATCAAATAGTTTTGCTGTTTCTGAAAATATTGAGCGTTTGGTAATGGGATCATCAAAATTGGATAAGTTTACTGTGTACAGGATTTTATCTGAGACTGTGTTCCAACAAAGACCAAGAGTTTTGCTGGCTTCTGTCGGATCCAGTGACATGTGAGAAGTGAGAGAATTGTTTTCTATGTAATTTATGAGTCTAGGGTCATTTGACCGCCATTTCCGAAGATTAAAGCCTCCTTTGTGCAGGAGAGCAATTAGGTCATTGCGTATTGAGAGTGCTTCTTCGTACGTACCAGCACCGGTCAACAAATCGTCGACGTAAAAATCGCGTTTTGCTATATCAGTCACGTTGGGAAAATTGTCGCGTTCGTCATCTGCCAACTGGTGCAGAGTTTTAATTGCAAGGAAAGGAGCGGACGAAGTACTAACTGTAACGGTGTTTAACGTGTATACCTGAATTCGTTCACTGGGATCTTCTGTCCAAAAAATCTTATGAAAAAACCTGTGTTCATGATACAATTGGATCTGCCGATACATTTGTTCGATGTCCGCGGTGAGTGCAATTAGAAATGTCCAGAAACGCATTAAAATGGAAAATAAATCGGCCTGAATAGTCGGTCCTACCATTAAACTGTCATTCCATGAAAACCCTGTTGACGACTTGACCGATCCGTCGAAAACTACGCCTGTTTTTGTGGTGACGCTACTTTTGTTTATAACAGCATGGTGGAGGATATAAAATTCACGCTCTGGACATCCGTTTTGGTTTATTAGACTCCTGTGCCCTGCTTGCTTGTAACCTTTAATACACTCGACATATTCTGACTTAAGATCTGGATTTTTTGAAAATTTGGATTCCAATGAGAGAACTCGATTGAAAGCTGTTTTTCGAGATTCGCTAATTTTTTCTATGTTTTCATTGAAGGGTGATTGGATTGTATATCGTCCTGATGCGTCTCTAGTGGCAGTTTTTGTGAAATCGGACTCACAGGCTTCCTCTTCTGACGAACAAGGAGAGGCCTCGCGAGGTGAATCTACTTCCCACAATAAGGGCAG
>CAKNYM010033718.1:0-16663 GCA_932195095.1 Andricus curvator
GTATAAAGTCATATTTTATGTATTAGAAACAATTCGCATTAAAAAAACCGCAAAAAAATCATAATTAGCGCCAAAAACTCGCAAAACCCATTTTTTCACTTATGGGGTTTCTTTGGGACCCTATAAAACAGACTTATGGGGGTGATATTTGAAAAGTGATATTTTGTTCGTATTCTATGGCTAATTGTGAAGAGAAATGTTGAGTTTCAACTCGATTGAGATAATATTGAGGATTCTGAATAAGATTTACAAAAACGTCTTTTTTTCTTATAAAAAAATGGATTTATTTTTGGGTGGATTCGAACAAATTTGCGCGCCAATCTACCTGTCGGACTTTTGAGATTGTATAGCCATCGGAGGCTACTGTGGTCCGTCACCACTGAAAAGTGGTACCCTTCGAGATAGTACGGAAACATTCTGATAGGCCATCCTACGGCCAGGCACTCTTTCTCGGTTGTTAAGTAGTTTCGCTCCGCTTTGGACATCACTCGACTAGCGTATGCGATCACACGCTCGTGCTTGTCTTGAATTTGGGTGATTACCACCCCCAAAACAAAATAACTTGCCTCCGTTCGGGCGCAAAACGGTAGATTGAAGTCGGGGTACGCCAATACAGTCGAAGACACCAAGGCTGTTTTTAGAGTCTGGAATGCCTCTTCCTGCTCATCTCCCCAAGATAAATTGTAATTTTTCTTGGTTAAACGAGTGAGTGGCTCACAGATTCTAGCGTAGTCCTTGACGAATCGCCTATACCATGACGTAGCCATGAGGTTATTCAAGTATGGGGCGGACTTTATCATGGTCTACTAACAGCCCATCTTTTTTCACCTTGAATCCCAGAAATTTTACTTCCGTTTGACAGAATTTACACTTGCCTGAGCTGAGCGTCAGCCCAAGTGCTCGTCAAAGGTTTCAGCGACGACGATCACGTTGTCGAGGTATGCAAATACGTGTGGTGTCATTTCCGGGGTGATGACCTCGTCCATCAACCGTTGAAAGGTTGCTGGAGCCCCGGTGAGACAAACGGCATGCGTTTGAACAAATACAACCCTTTTCCTGGGATAGTAAAAGCCGTGATTGGCTTACTATCTTCACTTAGAGGGATCTGGTGGTAAGCCTTGTTCAGATCTAAGGTTGAGATGTATCGAGCGGAATTTAAGCGGTCCACGATTTTCGCCATAAACGGAATCGGATACGCATCTTTCTTCGACACCTCATTCACCCGTCGAAAATCAATACACAGATGGTAATAGTAGTTAGGCTAGGCCGTTTCGGGGGCAACTACGTAGTTTCAGCTGCCACCGACAGATGGCGCCACTTATCAGTTACCAAAGTCGGCAATTGAACTCTCGGTAAGGTAGATCCCTGGCGCAGATTCTTACGTAGTTCCAGCTGTCACCTACAGATGGCGCAACCGATAAGTTCCCAAAGCCGGTAATTGAACTGTCGGTAAGGTAGATTCCTAGCGAAGATTCTTGACTCGACCAATAAGGATGGTCCCTGTTTTACCGACTGACCCACAAGCAACTTTTATGAAGGTGACGCATGTGGGATCAGGGATTCTCCAAGTTCTGGAACTGTCTAGAATTTTGCTTTTCTAGGAGTTTCGATTAAAGTGGATCTATTGCCTCTTAGATTCTTACTCGTTAAACTTTCTGGATCACCTCAGTCGTTAAACAGTGATCGAAATTTCTAGAAAGCTGGAACGAATCCATGGTTCGCTTAACGAGGTGGGTCCCTGCAATACCAACCAAAAATCAAATTCTGGGATTCCCGGAAAATAATCGAACCTTCTGGAAATTTTGACGTGATCTCTGTCGATTTTCTATACATCGAAGTTTCTGGAAGGCTTGCATATAAGCTCGTGCTATTGAGGTTTTCAATATCCGTAAACTTTCCAGAAGCATCGATATATTCTCAACTTCCACCTATAATGGTACATATTCAAAATTCAACGTATCGAGCCTTCCAGAAGATTCTTTGGAGTCGTGGTAATCTCTAACGATTTTCTATTCAACGAATTTTCGAGAAGGCTCGAGGCATAAAGAAAGAAGTATGGATACAGGATATGGGTTCTAGTGATTATGCTAGGAAATATCCATTGGTGGCTTCTAGACGGTTCGATACACTAGCTGCCAACGGCGCTGGAAAATACATGCTTACATTCTGAAAATATCAATCGAAGTTTCCACTACTTTTTACTACCGTCCTACAGTTCGGTTGTAAATAGGGCTGCGCAGTTGAATTATATGGTACATATAGCTGCGTAGTACACTTTTACGATACTTGTGGCTGTGCAGTATATTTCTATGATGCGCATGGATGGGCTGTATAGTTTGGTTGTATATATGGCTGCGCAGTAGAGTTCTGACATGTATGCCGCTGCGCAGTACACTTCTAGGGCATTTATGGATGAGCAGTAGACTTCTATGATACACATGGGTGCGCAGTTCTGTTTGGTGGTATATATGGCTGCGCAGTAGAGATCTGCCACATATGCCGCTGCGTAGTACACTTCTAGGACACATATGGACGCGCAGTACAGTTTGGTGGTATATATGGCTGCGCAGTAGAGTTCTTCCACATATGACACTGCGAAGTACACTTCTAGGACAATTACGGATGCACAGTAGACTTTTATGATACACATGGATGCGCAGTACAGTTTTGTGGTATATATGGCTGCGCAGTAGAGTTATGTCACGTATAACACTGCGCAGGACACTCTTAAGGCACATCTGGATGCACTGTACAGTTTTGTGGTGCACAAGGCTGCGCAGTGGACTTCTATGATATTTATTAATGCGCAGTAGGCTTCTATAGCACATGCTAATGCGCAGTAGTATTTTACAGTACATAGAGCTATGCAGTATAAATACATGTTGGCTAAGAGTGTGCAGTACACTTTGACAGCACACAGGGCTACGAGGTACTGTTTTGTTGAAGTCTGTAACACGGTTCTGTTCGAAGCTAAATGCTGATAAGACAGTGACCAGTCATTCACCGACAGACAATAATAGTTCGTATCGGTGAAAAGATACCACGAGTCGATAAGTGGTCACCAGTAACAGATGGCGCCACCGTTAAGTCAGTATAACGAACTTGAGTGTTTTTGGCGCGAATTTAAAAGTTATTTGAATTCGAAATAAGAATTTTGTATTAAAATATCAAAATGTAATTCTCAAATTTGTGGGTTTCTTCCACTCCGAGATAAGGACTCTCCTCGTCCAGTCTCCGACTTGACGAAACCAACGATGATTGTCCAGTTCTATTTCATTTTTCTAATTGAAATAACTAAATTTTAATCAAAACAAACTACATGATCTAATTTCTCGTCAACCCATGATGAAACCCCGGCCTAGTTCGCTTCCTGAAAAATGCCCATTAAACACGTTTCCTCGATTTAGGCTCTAATCTCATTTCATGCTTCACTATCAAAAACGTAAAATAATTAACAGTAGTAAAAAGTTCATTAGTTTTTACAGTTTTTGTACAAATAAAAATCAGCTTAAATTTTGATTCAAACTAATTAATAACATTGTCTTCTTTATTTGATTTAACTATTCAAGCACGAAATCTCGACGTTATCTTTTGTGAGTCTAACTAACCCACTTTCCTAAAACCCCTTAGAAGTCATTCAATTTACATTTCGTTCATACTTATTCCGCATTCTAAACTAGAGCTGAAAATAAGACTTGTAGCAAACATTCTTTTCCAATTATCATCAAACCAAATTGAAATTCAACATTAGAAATTCCTTAAACTACAGAGTCAGCTCGCTTTCCTTAAAATATCAGGTCTCTCTCTATATATTTAATTTATGAACCCTTTTAACTTGATTTATTCAATAATTAACAATTTAATTAATTAAATTCGTATAATTCCTAACATTATCAGTAAAATTTATATTCAAGCAGCTCGCGCTATTTTAAACGTCCAGGAGGTGCTGCCCCTAGTGGGCGATATAGACACTAGAGAGCAATCACAGATTGTTACATCAGTTAAATAGGAGGGAAATTAAAAGTTGCACGTGCGAAAATTTCAACTTGAACAGGGGAGTTACCAATTTGAAAATTTTACCAGGACGAAAAAATATTTTCTCACGCATATTAAAGGTCCGAAATTTGAGGTTAGTTCACCAGGTGACCCACCCAAAATGTATTTCCTACATTTCTTGTTTAGATGGCTGTATAGGTTAGACTAAAGAATAGAAATTATGTAACATTTAAACAGTAGAAAAAATTTTGAAGGGAAATGTTGCTCATATAAACACAAATTCTATCTAATCGATCAGTCAATTTTTTTAAATTTATTTGAGAGAGTTCAGGCTGATTGTTATGAGTGCCAAGTGTGCGGAATTTAAATTCAACCCAACGGCGTTTCTTGAAGTCCAGCGTTGAAAAGAACGATAGCGAGCAATGTTTTGGACTTTGAATTCGACCCAACGCAGTTTCAAAATATCCAACGCTGGAAGGAATGAAATTCTTTTGCAGAAGGAAGTTAATGTTCGTATTAAATACATTCCGAACAATGTAGAAAGCGCGCGAAATTTGGACTCATTATCCGTAAATTAAATCTAAGTAATATTAAAGTGCTTAAGGTGAATTGATGCGCATATATTCAAAGTAAACAGTTTTTCCCTTTGCAATGTTTATTTATTCTTATTATTCAAAAAATTGTAGTACACAAAATTTACAAAAGAAGATTATTATTGTACATATTTAAATTTAAAAAGATTATAGGATCATCCAAAGTAGCAGAAATAGAGTTTCTCATTGTTGGTTGCTTCCTACATCTTCTCAAACGTATCCTCACACATAGCATCCTCGAAAACTTTCATGATTCTGCTAGGCAGGAATACTGCAAACTGGTGTTCAAGCTCAACCACAATCCTTGTACCAGACTTGGTTTGAACTTTGCGAAACTTGGAAACGGTATATTTCTTTTTAAACGTCAGGTCAGACAGCGGTTTCGTAGGTATGATCCCATCCATACGGCCAACTGAGTTGATCATTTTGAGATCTTTTTCCTCCAAAGACATTTCTTTTTTTTATTTTCATTAGAACTTTCAACAGATGACTAACTTTGCACTGTCTTCGACGATACATGGAAGCCACTGAAACCTGATGTATACCATTAAGCCATTTCCCTTTCGGGGTAGGCGTGACACTACCCGATTCGGGTAGTGTTTCTAGGTTGATAACTTGTAGTAAATAACTACAAGTGTGGGCTCACCACACCCACGATGTGCCAACAGCACTCAGTTTTCTCGAATGGTCACCCATCCAAGTGCTAACCGCGCCCAACGCTGCTTAACTTCAGTGATCTGACGAGAACTGGTTTTTTCAGCGTGGTATGGCTGTTGTTGATGCTCCTTTTATACTCGATTACCCCTACTCTACTTACATTCTAGAAAGATCGATTGAAGGACTATACGGATACGCAGTAGCATTTTACAGTACATAGAGTTACATAGTGTAGTTATATGTTCTATAAGGCTATGTAGTACACTTGTACGGTATATGAGGCTGCAAGGTACTGTTTCAACGGATTTTATAACACGGTTCTGTTCCTAGCTAAATTCTGGTAAAATAAATATCGGTCGTTCACCGACTGACTATTTGGGTTTGTATCCGTGCTAAGAAACCGGCATTCGAAAAGTTGTTACTGAAAACAGATGGCGCTAGCGTCAAGTCAGTTAAATTTGCGGTAAATTAAAAGTTGCATGTGGAAAATATACATTTGAGGAGGGGGTAGCAATTGAAAAGTATTACCAGAAACAAAAAAGAATTTTCTAATTCATAGTAAAGATTAAAAATTTGAGGTTAATTCCCCAGTTGACTTATTCAAAATGTATTTACTACATTTCTTGTTCGGATGGCTGTTTAAATTAGATTAAAGAATAAAAATGATAAAAAAATTGAAACACAAATTCTATCTAATCAATTTGATTAATTTAACAGAGTTTAGGATAAATTGAATGAGTACGAAGAGCATGAAATTTGAATTGAACCCAACGACGTTTGCAGAAGTCCAGCACTGAAGAGATCGATAGCGAGCAATATTTTAGATTTTGAATTCAATCCTACAAAGCTTGTTCATCGCTGAAAGGTACAACAGCCTGAAATACATTGGATTTTGAAAGCAACCCCACGTGGTCTGTGAATATCGAACGCTATAAGGAACGATACTTAACAGATTTACTAAATGTATAGCAGCGCCATCTATCAATAATTTAAGTAGCTGATGATTTAAACTTTACTACTATTTAAAGAAACTAGAGTGCTACCGAATCTTACTATCTAATACTTAACTAAGAGAACAGGTTTAAATAAATTTTGACCTTTAATAACCTTAAATGTTTGTTTATTCAAGAAAAAATACTTAAGCTTAGGTCACGATGTGGATTCTTAACTTAGTTCAACAAAATAATCTCTTAACGTAATTATACAAATTAAGCATAGTGAAAACAAAAATTCATAATGGTCATGCTCGCTAAAATATTTTGTTTCTTTGACGCAATGTGTGGACAATTGCTTGACACCCCAGCGGACACGTTCTGTAACTGTTACATAACAAAAACTGAACATTTATACATAATATTGTTACAATTGTGTGCCATAATAATTACAGAATATGAAGGTTACACTGTTCTGTAACGTTGTTACCGTAAGGATACGTAACAGTTCTGGAATTCTGTTATGTAACTAATATAGAACAGAGTGATAGAACTGTTATGTCATTAGAATGTGACAGGTGTTCCAAGAACGGAACATGAAGGTCACATTATTCTGTAACGCTGTTACTGTAAGGATATGTAACAGTTCTAGAATTCTGTAATGTAACTAATATAGAACAGAGTGATAGAATTGTTATGTCACTAGAATTTCACAGGTGTTCCAAGAACGAAAGTGAAGATCACATTGTTCTGTAACACAGTTACTGTAAGGATATTTAACAGTTCTAGAAATACGTGGTGTAACTAATATAAAATAGAGTGATAGAACTGTTATGTCACTAGAATGTCACACGTGTTCCAAGAACGGAACATAAAGGTCAGGTTGTTCTGTAACGTTTTTACTGTAAGGATGTGTAACAGTTATAGAATTCTGCGATGTAACTAATATAGAACAGGGTGATGGAACTGTTATGTCACTAGGATGTCACACGTGTTCCAAGGACGGAACATAAAGGTCACATTGTTCTGTAACGATGTTACTGTCAGGATATGTAACAGTTCTAGAACTCTGTGATGTTACTAATATAGAACAGGATGATGGAACTGCTATGTCACTAGAATATCACACGTGTTCCAAGAACGGAACATAAAGGTCACGTTGTTCTGTAACGCTGTTACTGTGAAGATTTGTAACAGTTCTAGAATTCTGTGATGTAACTAATAGAGAACAGAGTGATAGAACTGTTATGTCACTAGAAGGTCACACTTGTTCCAAGAACGGAACATAAATGTCACATTTTTCTGTAACGCTGTTACTGTAAGGATATGTAACAGTTCTGGAATTCTGTAATGTAACTGATATAGAACAAAGTGATAAAACTGTTATGTCACTAGAATCTCACACGCGTTCCAGGAACGGAATATAAAAGACACACTGTTCTGTAACGCTGTTACTGTAAGGATATGTAACAGTTATCAAATTCGGTAATGTAACTAATATAGAACAGAGTGATAGAACTGTTACGTCACTAGAATTTCACACGTGTTACAAAAATGGAACATAAAGGGCATACTGTTCTGCAACGATCTTAGATCAGAGTTGTGCCGACGGTCGGGCGCAGTCAGTTACTTGAACTGGATAAGAATACGCCGACAATAGGGGACAATGTCTGAAATCAAAAAATAATGAATGTACCCTGGCTTTTTCAGCGAAAAACATGGCCGAGGTTTTTGTCATGAACGTTCAAGCGGTTCGATAGCGCAATTGGCTAAGGCATCGGCTAGGTACATTCGAGTTAGGTAGTTTAGGTAGGGTTCGAATCCCCAGCGAGTGCGATTTTTCAACGAGGTTAACCGTATGATTATATCTATAGTAATTTGTGAAATTGTGTGAATTGCGTGAAATTGTGTTATTTAAAATATAAACTAAGTGCAGCAATAATACAAAAAATATTTTTTTGTTACATATCCTTGTAACACTGTTATAGAATTGTTACAGAACGATCACAGAACAAATTTACATCGCAACACTGTTACATATGTGTCACGGCATTATTACAGAACAATGTTCCTCTGTAACCCTGTTCCTAAATTGTTCTAAAAATCCTTTTTGAAATATAACGCTCTTCCAGAACTGTTACAGGACGATTACAAAACAAATTTACATCGTTACACTGTTACATATGTGTTACGGCAATATTACAGAACAATATTCCTTTGTAACCCTGTTCCTAAATAGTTCTAGAAATACTTTTTGAAATATAAAGCTGTTTCAGAATTGTTACAGAACGATTACAGAACAAATTTACATAGTAACACTGTTACATATGTGTTACAGCACTATTACAGAACATGGTTATTTTGTAACACTGTGCCTAAATTCTTCTAAATATATTATTTTACATTTAACGCTGTTCCAGAATTTTTACAGATCTCTGATAGAACATGATTCTGCAACAGCGTTATAGAACTGCTACATCCACTTGGGAACGACATTACTCGGACCATGGTCTAAGTATGTTCTTAACCTATTACAGAACTTGTTCTTTTCCGTTCTAGAACTGTTACATCACAGTTATATAACAGTGTCCGCTGGGACGCAGACTTTGTAATTAATGATGAGAGTTAATGTAAAATCGCAAAGCATCTACAAGTTCATAATGATCTGTATGAATCATCATACAGCAGCATTATCGACTTGGTTGAGAGTACGCCTTGTACATCAGTTCTCTAAATCCATCTGAAGGTAGTGGAGGTGGTGGCAGCGGTGATGGTGACGGTGGTGGTGGTGGTGGAGGAGGTGGTGGTGGTGGAAGAGGTGGTGGTGGTGGTTCAAAGTTGAAGCAACGTTGGAACAATGTTGAATAAACGATGAAACAATGTTGAATCAACGTTGAAGCAACGTTGAATCAACCTCGAAGCAACGTTGCACAAAGTGTGCACAGGTGGTGGTGATGGTGGTCTTGGTGGATGTATAGTTACCTAATGTATGTATATAAAACCTGCCTTACGCAGTTCCTCCTTGATAAAGAGGATTTCATTGGTATGATGCACGTTTCCTGCAGCCTGTAAGGTTATGAGCAAATGCAGATGATCAACCAGTTCGATAGGATCATCATAGTATGGATAGTTTGTTTTTAGGCTTTTTTTCATTTCCTGACATTAGGATAGAGAACCACCACCTTTAGAGTATCGTTTGCGTGGAAAGCATTTCACAATAATGTTCTTGTACTTGGTATTATTACTAATACGAATATGTTCAGAGGGACTGTAATGCTTCTTGTGAGCGTTTGTGTTTATGAGGATTTCTTTATAATTACTTAGGTCGCTCGAGCTTATGTAAGACTCTTCAGGTGCCTGCCTAAATAATAATTCGAGAAGACCAACAGTTTTCAAGTATTGTTTTTATCTCCCACGTAGATGAAGTGATCATCAAAATGGATAGGTCTATCACCAATCATGAGAGTATCACCTAGTCTACGTACACCGTACACCATATCCAAATATTGTTTCTATTTTGACTAAGCATCCTGAGGAACTTGTTGGTGAGCCACTGATAATTATCAACAGGCTCTGTTGCAGTATTTCCTTCAACCATTGTTATATCTAACTGCCCTAAATCCTCTTCTACATCATCATCAGCAGTCATGAATGATGCGTTGTCATCATCACCATCATCATCATTATCATCACCATCATCCTCTTGTTCAATTTCTTCAGGTAATAATTGTTGGACTTCATCGTTAACTTCAAGCGGTGGTTGCTTAATTTGAGTCTTTGATTCGGGCAACACTTGATTAACTTCTTCATTGGTAGGATATTTAGTCATGTTTACTAGTCTCTGCAGTGGTGTCAATATAGGCTTGCACGTTTCATTTAGCATACTTTCGTTATAGGTTTCACTCCTTTTCAGCATTCGATGCTTTTGTCGTATCGGATTACTGATTTTCACAATTTTACGTAAAGTATCCATCTATAATGTGCCATTTATAATTTGTAAACATAACAAAATATATTTTTCAAACTTTTCTATCAATATTTATCATATAGCATTCGTAAAAGGTTGATATATCCTTTTCTGACTGTCACATACAAAGTGAGGTTAGGTTTCCTATAGTTCACCATATATCCCATTGTATGTATAATTTCACGTCGTGGGTGTGGTGGGCCCACATTGGTAGTAAATATCCACCTAGAAACACTACCCGAATCGGGTAGTGAGGCAATGAACTTTCGAGTTCGAACTGCTAATCTATCTATCTATCTATGTATAATTTCAACTAAAAGTATAAATTACCTTCGTATATAAGCACTAAACATACATTCAAAGATTATTCACCCTCATATATGTAATTATAAGCAACTGTACACCTAGCTCCATATTTTTTTCGTCACTCATCGACAGAGGGTCTAGTACGCGGCTCAGTACTGCCAACCTCATGAAATCCTCTTTATTAAGGGGGAACTACGTCAGGCAGGTTTTATATACATAGATTAAGTAACTATACATCCACCAACAACACCATCACCACCACCTGTGCACACTTTGTGCAACGTTGATTCAACATTGTTTCAACGATTATTCAACATTGTTTCAACGTTGCTTCAACGTTGAACCACCACCACCACCGTCACCATCACCGCTGCCACCACCTCCACCTTCAGATGGATTTAGTGAACTGATGTACAAGGCGTACTCTCAACCAAGTCGAGAATGCTGCTGCATGATGCTTCATACACATCCTAATGAACTTGTAGATGGTTTGCGATTTTACGTTAAGTCTCATCATTCATTACAAAGTCCCGAGTGTCAAGCAATTGTCCACATATTGCGTCAAAGAAACATAATATTTTAGCGAGCATGAACATTATGAGTTTTTGTTTTCACTATGCTTAATTTGTATAATTACGTCAAGAGATTATTTTGTTAAACTAAGGTTAAGTGTTTCTTCTTGAATAAACAAACATTTAAGGTTATTATAAAGGTCAAAATTGATTTAAACCTGTTCTTTTACTTAAGTATCGGTTAGTAAGATTCGGTAGTACTCTAGTTTCTTTAAATAATAGTAAAGTTTAAATCATCAGCTACTTAAATTATTGATAGCTGGCGCTGCTATACATTTATTAAATCTGTTAAGTATCGTTCCTTATAGTGTTGGATATTCACAGACCATGTTAAGTTGCTTTCAAAATCCAATATATTTCAGGCTGTTGTACCTTTCAGCGATGAACTTTACAAACTTTGTTGGGTAGAATTCAAAATCTAAAATATTGCTCGCTATCGTTCTTTTCAGTGCTGGACTTCTGTAAACGTCGTTGGGTTGAATTCAAATTTCATGCTCTTCGTACTCATTCAATTTATCCTAAACTCTCTTAAATTAATCAAATTGATTAGATAGAATTTGTGTTTCAATTTTTTTTATCATTTTTATTCTTTAATCTAATTTAAACAGCCATCCGAACAAGAAATGTAGTAAATACATTTTGGATAAGTCAACTGGGGAATTAACCTCAAATTTCTAATCTTT
This sequence comes from Andricus curvator, assembly GCA_932195095.1. Taxonomy (NCBI): domain Eukaryota; kingdom Metazoa; phylum Arthropoda; class Insecta; order Hymenoptera; family Cynipidae; genus Andricus; species Andricus curvator. The sequence goes on from CAKNYM010033718.1 coordinate 11,707, forward strand.
ACTACGCCTGAAATTTTTGTTGTTGTTTCTGGTGATACTTTTAAATTGCGACCCCCTCCTCAAATTTATATTTTCCACATGCCTCTTTTAATTTACCGCAAATTTAACTGACTTGACGCTAGCGCCATCTGTTTTCAGTAACAGCTTTTCGAGTGCCGGTTTCCTAGCACGGATACAAACCAAAATAGTCAGTCGGCGAACGACCGATCATTATTTTACGAGCATTTAGCTAGGAACAGAACCGTGTGATAAAATCCGTTGAGACAGTATCTTGTAGCCTCATATGCCGTACAAGTGTACTACATAGCCTTATAGGTCATATAACTACACTATGTAACTCTATGTACTGTAAAATGCTACTGCGTATCCGTATAGTTCTAGAATTGAGGTATAGATCACATATGCAGTATCGATGGATCTAGAAATTTCTTGCAAGCAAGAGCCCTACATTCACCGAACCTCATAGAAACTTCAATCGAACTTTCTAGAATGTGAGTAGAGTAGGGGTAATCCTTAATATAAAATTTCTAAGCCCGTAAGGCTGAACAGCCCCTAAGGTTAACTGCGAATACAAGAATAAGCAGTCGCGGACAGACGATAGGAACCAGTCGTGGGTGTGGTGAGCTCAGCACTGGTAGAAAATAGGTACATGACAACCATGGCTTGGGGGGACCCACCCATTCGCGTTCATACGCAATGGGGGGGTTCAGGCAAGCCGAGGTGCAGCGTGTATCCAGCTAGAAACTCTACCCGAATCAAAACTAAAAATCTTGCAAGGGAAAAATCCTGCTGCCTCATTGGACACCGCAGCGATGACACTGCCCGCAAGGGATGTGTGGAATGATTCGCCTGCACAGGGCCAAAGGGGTATTGATGCGAGTAGGCGCGCTGCCTTGCAGGGGGATGTTACGATACGAGGATGAAACTGTAATATATGTGACGACAAGTTGACACGGTCCTTGTCAAAGTCGGAAAGCTCCCATACTTAGACCCAGAGAGGTATGGGGGTTATCACTTCTGGGACGGTGGACTCACCTACGATCGGAATAGGATCCTAACGTGCGGATTTCCACGAAATTATCATGGCTAACTTGCAACAACAAAAAACTACCGTAAAATATCTAAGGGCGGGAACTCTGAACGCGCGTAGTCTAAATACTGGCGGATTTAGCGAACTCATTGAGATAGCAAACAAATACGATACTGACTTAATAGAACTTCAAGAAACCTGCTGGCCGGGCGATTTCGCGTCAATTTCTAAGGATAACTATACTTTTCACTATGGGGGAGCTAAGGGGTGCACACTGGGGACCGGTTTTCTCATTAATGAACGAATTTCGCAAGCGGTTATCGACATGAAATTCATTAACGATCGGTTATCATACATTGTACTAAAGGGTAATTTCAGCAAACAGGTGTTAATCAACGTGCACTGCCCCACCGAGGACAAAGACGAAGACACTAAGGATCTTTTTTACGAAACAATCGAACAGGTTTTTGACAAGTTCTCAAAGTATGACGCAAAAATAGTATTGGGAGATTTCAACGCGAAAATTGGAAAAGAACCGATGTATAGGCCTACAATAGGATCGGAAAGTTTGCATGACGTCAGTAATGATGATGGGACTAGAGTAATAAACTTTGCAGCTTCAAAGAATCTCGTTGTCAAAAGCACATTTTTCAAGCATAAAAATATACATAAGGCCACCTGGACATCACCAGATTGTAACACTCACAATCAGATTGATCACGTTCTAATTGACAGAAGACGTCATACAAACATTCTCGATATAAGATCGTACAGGGGGGGCGGATTTAAATTCAGACCACTTTCTCGTGATAGTAAAACTAAGATCTAGGCTAGCTTTAAGTAAGAAAACAAGCCGCACAGAGCCAACAGTTCGCTTCAATATAGATAAGTTTAAAACAACAACAGAAATATTAAATTATCAAGTTGAGATTTCTAATAGTTTCGACGTTCTCCAAGAACAGAGAAACGATAACGATAATTACGTGGAGGACTCGGAAACCCTGTGGAGCAATATGAAAAAGGTGATAAAGACAGCCGCGAAACTTACTATAGGTTTACAGAAAGTGACCAAAAGCAAACCATGGTTTGATGAAGAGCGCAAACTTTGGTTTGAAAAACGTCGGAAGGCCAAACTAATTAGTTTACAAAATAAGTGCGATAAAACACATAAGAAGTATCTTGAGATTAGTAACAGTACAAATAGGCTTTATAGATCCAAGAAAAGGGAGTGGGAAAAGACTAAAATACTAGCAATAGAAACGCATAATAAACAAAATAACCCGCGTGAGATGTACAGGGGAATCAATTTTATAAGGAAAAGCTTTCAAAGTAGAACGGAAGTAATGAGGGACGAAAATGGCAATCTAGTAGTCGATGCGATAGAGAGACTGAATTTATGGAAAAAACTATTTCGATAAGTTATTAAATGTAGGCGAAGCCCCTGTTGAAGGTAATCTCGGTGAAATCCACACTGCCGATCTATTAATTGATGATCCTACTGATATAGAAATAGAAATGGCCATAAAGAAGTTAAAAAATAACAAAGCCGCGGGCATCGACGACCTACCGTCAGAACTGATAAAAAATGGAGGCCCTTGCCTCACAAGGCAAATTTGTAAATTAATACGCGCAGTTTGGAAAACAGAACGCATGCCGGAGGAATGGAATACCTCTATTATTATTCCTATCTTTAAAAAATGCGATCAAATGTTTACAATTAGACAACTGTTAGAAAAGAAATGGGAATTTAATGAAGTAGTGAATCAGCTATTTGTCGATTTCAAAAAAGCTTACGACTCTATTATACGCGCACGAATGTACTGGATCCTAGAATTCTTGGGTGCACCAAGAAAATTAGTTAGACTTATCGAAATTTGCTCAAGCGGCAGTAGGGGTAGAATACGTGCAAACGGAAGTTTATCTGAAGAGTTTTCGATCCGCGATGGCCTGAAACAGGGCGATGCACTTTCGTGCGTCCTTTTCAACTTAGTTTTAGAATACGTGCTCAGACAAGTACAAGTGAATCCGACCGGTGCTACCCTCAATGGGATAATACAAATTCTTGGATATGCGGATGATCTCGACTTACTAGGGGATGATAAAGAAACCGTAGCTAAAAATGCAGAAATCTTGATCACGAAAGCGAAAGATATTGGTTTGGAAGTTGGCGAATCGAAGACAAAATATATGACCGTCGTCAGATCCGAACAAAGTAATGTAGGCGGGGATCTTATGGCCGGAAATATGAAATTCGAAAGGTTTAACGAGTTTAAATACCTCGGGTGTATTATAACTAGCAAAAATAATATTAAAACGGAAATCAACGCGCGGCTGCACGCTGGCAATGGGTGTTATTATAAAGCAAATACACTACTAAAATCGCGATTGCTATCTAGAAACATCAAAGTAAGAATTTACAAAACGCTGACGAAAGGAGAGGAGAATAGGTTTAGAGTTTTTGAAAATAAAGTATTTAGAAAAATCTATGGTCCAAAGAGGGACGAAGAGACTGGTGAATGGAGAAAACTGCATAATGATGAGCTGCACGCTCTCTACGGGTCAGCAAATATTAATAGAGTAATGAAAGCGCGTAAATTAAGATGGGCGGGGCATGTAGCAAGAATGGGCAATGAAAGAACAGTGGCGCAAGTTTTAAGAGGGAAACCGATTGGTAACAGACCTTTAGGCTGACCGAGAAACAGATGGGAGAAAAATGTAAGGGATGATCTAAAAGAACTAGGACATGATCACTTAAACTAGATGGAGGATGCACAGGATAGAGATGCGTGGCGGTTTCGGGTAGATGAGGCGATGAACTTTCGAGTTCGGATCGCTAATCGATAATAATAATAATAATAATAATTGAGTCGCCTTTATGTTCGCATGTTTGGATTTTAGTATGGTTGATTGGCTGTAGTGCGCGCCTGAATGCGAACTAGAGCCAGTAAGCGCCGTTCAGTTTAAGCATGCGCAAGTATTTTTCGATCACGTTTGGGAATAATAATCGAATCGATGATCGAAGTCGATAATACGAGTCGGCGCTTCTCTTCCACCACCACCATTTCGCAACGTAATGCAAGGAGTGTGAAGAACTACTGCCGAAAAACTGTGTTAGCCTACGATCTAACTCACCTTACTGTGTTTCGGAGATTTTAATTGTTTGTTGGTTGAAATATCTGTGTACTCAATCCGTAAGTATTTTTTCTTTCTTGATAGAACTCAGTAAAAAAAATTATTGAAAAGGCGAATTTGTGAATTGCGTATCTGTCAATAAATTCATTGGTGAATCTGTCAGTTCTTTGAACGGCTTCAAATTTGCAATGTATTGCAATATTCATTTCAAACAAAGTCATATTGAATTTGTTTTCCTTTTTGTGAATGATGCCGGTTTCTTTGAGGTTAGGCTGCCATATTTCACATGATCATTTTAGTTATTAATGATGTAGAGGCTTTTGCTTTGAATGAGATCGACTCCTTTGAGGTTAGGTTGCCATATTTCACATGATTCAATAAATTAATAAATTATTACAAGATTTTGAGAAATTTTACGCAAGGGTATTAGATTCCTTTTGGTGATTCAGTTGCAGCATATAAATCTGTCAAAAAAAAAACATAATGAGTGCAAATGTGTCAAAAAATAATCTCCGCATTGACAGATTCGCGCTTCAGACGGTTTTGAAACCTATTCAAAGGAAATTATAAAAAAATATTTTTTTTTTGTTTGAAAAAGAACGAATTGTGAATAAAAAAAATACCAATTTCAAACAATAAGAGAAATTTTCAATAAAGAAATTGAATTTCTTAACAAAAGTTGAGAATCCTTTTACTTTGGTATCAAATTATAATGTATGGTTAGAAATTGTATTATTTTTTAGAAAATTAAAATATTTGTTTGAAATCTAATTTTTTTCAAAAATTCAACTTCTT
>CAKNYM010033719.1:0-14748 GCA_932195095.1 Andricus curvator
GATCGTTGGATTCTTGTTTTATTTTCAGGAATTCTATACATTAACAAAACGTTTTTTGAGAAGTTGAAACGATGGACAATAATAATCAATCAGCTTTATTGAAACAAAACAGAAGCAGTGATTAAGACATGGAGTGGTAGAAAATGAATCTTCTTCTTCTTTGAAAATTTACCTTTTTGATGAAAAATTCATTATTTTTGTTTGAAAATTTAAGTATCTCGTTTAAGCCTGCCTTTTCTTGCTTCAAAATTATTTTTTTGACTGAAAAGTGAACTATTTCATTTTTGGTTACACATTTTTTTTTTAGTTGAAAATTCATTTCTTTCAGTTAAAATTGAACTATTTTATTGAATTTTTTTTTCATTTTTAAACTTAAGAATCAAGTATTTCATTTAAAGTTCGTCTTTTTCGTTTAAATTCAACAGTTTTTTTATTTATTATTAAAATCTTTTTTGGTTGGAATATCAACTATTCAATGTTTCGTTGAAAATTCATCTTTTTTGGTTCACAGTTATACTACTTTTTTTAAAAGTAATTTTTTCGGTTGAAGATTCGTTACTTTAGTTGAAAATTCATCTCTATGGCTGAAGATGCTACTATTTTATCAAGAAATTCGCTTTTTTAGTTGAAAATTAATTTTTTAACAGAAAATTTAACTATTCCACTTTAGGTTGAAAATGTTTTCTTTTTTAGTTTAAAATAAACTTTTTTGTTGAAAATAGTATATATTGTTGGAAATTCAAGTTTTTTATCTGAAAATTTCACTATTCCATTTTTGGTTGAAAATTAATTTTTTTAGTTAAAAATTCATTTTGTTTTAGAAAAAAATTTACCTTTTTTAGTTAGAACTTCAAATATTTAGTTGGAACTTTATTTATTTTGTTGAAAATTTGTCTTTCTAATAGAAATAACTTAATCCTTCTTGTCTGAAAACTCATCTTTTTGGTTGAAAATTGAACTATTTCAGTTTGTAAAATTCAGCACTGCGTAAGAAAAACAGACCCGTAATTGAAATATTAAATTTTTTCTCAACAAACTGAATGACTTACTCTTAAAATTAAAGAATTTTAAACTAGATTAAAATCAAATTCAAAATCCTATTTAACGTCCAATATTCAAGTTAATATATAGAATTCCTGAAAATAAAAACAAAAAGAAAAACAAACTCTTTCTTAAAAAAAAATTTCTTTTTTTCCATGGACAAAAATAAAACAGAGGAAAGAAAAATAAGAAGGTAACCAACCATAGAGATGAATTTTCAACTAAAGTAATGAATCTTCAACCGAAAAAATTACATTTTAACAAAGTAGTGTAACTTTCAACAAAAAAAGATGAATTTTCAACAAAAAATTGAATATTTCATATTCTAACCAAAACAGATTTTAATAATAAATAAAAAACAGTTAAATTTAAACAAAAAAGACGCAATTTAAATTATATACTCAATTTTAAAATTTGAATATGAATTTTCAAACAAAAAAAAATCGATAAAATAGTTCAATTTTACCCGAAAGAAATGAATTTTCAACTAAAAAAGAAATTTGTAACCAAAAATGAAATAGTACACTTTTCAGTGAAAAAAAAAATTTTTGAACAAAGAAAAAGAAGTTTTAAACGAGATACTTAAATTTTCAACCAAAAAGGTGAATTTTCAAAGAAGAAGATTCATTTTCTACCAAAAAGTCGAGTTTTCAACTAAAAGATTAATATTTAACAAAAAAAATATTTCTAACAAAGTAGTTGAATTTTTAACAAAGTAGTTAAATTTTTAACAAAGCAGTTAAATTTTTAACCAAAGAAATGAGTTTTTAACAAAAATAAATGAACTCTTGAATGAATTTTCAAGCAAGGAAAATAATTTTCTAAAAAAGAAGTCAAATTCGTCTCTTTTGGTTGAAAATTAATCTTGATGCTTAACAATTAATCTTTTTGGTTAAAAAAAAATACATTTTTCGGTTGAAAATTTAACTAATTTATAAAAATTCGTTTTTCTTTTCTTGAAAATTGATCTTTTTAGTTGAAAATTCAACTATGTGTTTGGAAATTTACTATTTTTCTTAGAAAATTATTCTTATTTTTTGTAAATTCATTTACTTTGGTTAAAAATTCATTTATTTGGTTAAAAATTTAACTACTTTGTTAAAAATATTTTTTTATGTTAAAAATTTATTTTTTTGTTGAAAACTCGACTTTTTAGTAGAAAATTATTCTTCTTGTTTGAAAATTCATTTTTGCTGTTGAAAATTCATTATTTTTGGTTTAAAATTTAAGTATTTTGTTCATATCTCCTTTTTCGTTGAAAAAATATTTTTTCAACTGAAAATTGAACTATTTCATGTTTTGCCACCAATTTTTTTTTTTAGTTTCAAATTCATTTCTTTCATTGGAAATTGAACGGTTTGATTGAAAACCTGTTTTTTTTGTTGAAAATTAATTTCTGAACTAAAAAATTAAGTCTTTGATTAAAAATTCGTCTTTTTTGTTTGAATTGAACTGTTTTTCACTTAATATTGAAATCTTTTTTGGTTAAAAATTAATTTTTTGTTGAAAATTCGACTTTTTAGTAGAAAATTAATCTTTATGTTTGGAAATTCAGTTTTTTTTCTATTGGAAATTCATTATTTTTGGTTTAAAATGGAAGTATTTTGTTCAAACCTCCATTTTTGATTCAAAAATATTTTTTCAACTGAAAATTGAACTATTTCCTTTTTGATTAAAATTATTTTTTAGTAGCAAATTTATTTCTTTCGACGAAAATTTAACTATTTTAAAAATTGTTTTTTTTTTGTTTGGTTGAAAATTAATTTTTGAACTTAAAAGTGAAGCATTTCATTTGAAATTCGTCAAACTTTGTTTGTAAACAAAAGTCGACTCTAAGCTCCAAATCCTCCAATTCTCCAAATCTGAAAAAGCTGAAAAATCTTGAAAATAGCCCAGACGCCGAGAATGAGAAATTACAAGTTAAGAATCGTGCATCCTCGGCAATCCTCGGCTTCAACGCCGAACCCGTCTTCGTGGCTGACCCGAAGCCGCCACCGAAATCAAACGAAAGAGCACGAAGGAGACAGTGAAATCATCCGAACCGACAAATTTTCGTTGCCGCGAAGCGTGGAATCAAGTCACGGAGTGGGGACACACCGACACGCGGCGTTTACGTGTGTTGCTCCCACACGGGAGCCGTGGTGGGGGCCGCCAGCTCCCACAATCTGTGAACACTGGTGTGGGCTCACCACACCCACGATGTGCCAACAGCACTCAGTTTTCTCGCATGGTCACCCATCCAAGTACTAACCGCGCCCAACGCTGCTTAACTTCAGTGATCTGACGAGAACTGGTTTTTTCAGCGTGGTATGGCTATTGATTTAAACAAAACAATTTATAATATTAAAGCCAGAGAAACGTTTTTGGTTAACTGTCGCAGTGACAAATTATTGCCAAAAAATATTACTAATGCTACTAACAATTTAAAATATTTACAGTTTTTTAGTTATCGTGCGAAAAATCATGTTAACTTTATGTCAGACTTCTTGGAACGTCATTCATTGAATTATGAGTATTATGATCACTAATAGTTTTCATAATGTTAAGATTAACTTAAGAAACTCTCTACTATCTAATATCTATAGTAGTATTTTATAAAATCAACTTAATAATAATGATAAAGTTCTTCAGTACACACAATGATTGAACAAGATATTTCAAAATCTACTTTCTTATAGTAGCTCTCATGAACGATTAAACATTAATAAACACAAGGATATAATCAATGCAGGCCATAATGATCCTTGGAACTTTAATTTAAGTAATAAACAAATTCCAGATAATATAATTAACGTTTTAAGGTTAGGAAATAAATTTAGTTAATCCTTTCTAATAAATAAACGTAATATACTTTTTGATATAGTTAGAGACGTTGAGTCTAATATTGGATTAATTGAAAATGTAGATGATCAGGATATGCATAGGCATAGAGCTCTTCATTCGGCACAGCATTTTTTACACAGTAGAAAATTCCATAGTCTGATAGGGTTTTTGCGCAAAGTATGAAAAAAACACAATTTTTTATTAAATTAAATAAACAGCTGTTAATTACGCATGCAGGTAAAGGTAATATCACTGTTTTTCTTAATAAGGAATAGTATGATAACAAAATGCATAATTTATTAAATGATGTCACGACATATGAGAAATTAAATGGCAATCCTGAAAGAAAACTATAGGAAGAAACTTTTAAATACTTGAATTCATGGCGAATTAGTGGTCATTTGGGTGAAAATTCATTACGTCGTGATATATTAGTTCATGTCCCTAACATTCCCAGAATATTTGGCTTACCTAAAATTCACAAACCAAATTGTCCATTACGACCTGTTGTTTCTTTGATTAATATTCCCACTTACAAAATTACTAAGTTAGTTTAGTGATGAACAGTGTTTTAAGTATACGGATTTACATTCCAAATTTTACAGGCTTACCTTTGATTGAATTTGATACGGGAATAAAGTTTTTGACGAATCAAACCGTTTTTCGATTTAATAAAATACTTTACCGACAGGTATATGGTACTCCTATGAGTTCTCACATATTACCTGTTTTAGCTGAACTTGTTATGCAAGATTTAGTGTCAATGATTCTTGAAAATTTAGATTTTACCATTCACACATATTTTAGATATGTTGATGATACTTTCATTATTTTACCTAAGGGTAAATTAGATTATGTTTTACATCAATTCAATTCTTTCCATTTTAGGCCTAAATTCACACATGAAATAGAAACTAACAATTTTATTTTCTTTCCTAATGTAATGTTATCAAAAATTATTATGGCCCTATTATCACGGACTGGTACAGGAAAAATACTTACTTAGGCAAATACATTAACTTTCTTTCTAACCATCCCATTCAGCATAAAGTAGCTATTATAAAAAATCTTGTAGATACATCATTCAAGCTATCACATGAATCTTTTCACAAGTCCAATATCGATTTTATTAAAAGTGTTTTATCACTTAACAATTATCCAAAAGAATTTGTTCAAACACACATTAACGATAGAATAAAAGCACACCTAGAAAATAACGTACATTTGAAAAGTATTATTTCTGTACTATTTCATGGTAGTTTATCTTTTAAGGTTAAATGAATTTTGAGTGAATTCAACATTAAAACAATAATTAGCATTTATCCCAAACTGGATAAGTTCATACAATTAGGAAAAGATTCTCTTAACATTTTTCAGCTTACTATTGTAGTATATAAAATTGTTTGTTACAATTGCGATAAATGATAAGTAGGCCAGACTGGCATATTACTTTCGACTAGAACTAGAAAACACCATGATAATTTGAAATACAACGCAGAGAACCATGCAGTTATTGCGAAACATCAGGTTGAAGCTGGTGATCATTTTGACTGGGAACATGCATTGGTCTTACACCATGAACCTAATGAGCTTAAAAGACTTGTAGTAGAAACGTTCTTTAACAAGAGGGAGGGTGATAATTCATTAATTTAAGATCCAATGATTTAGATGCATACTCTTGTCATCGTCTCACCATTATTGTTCTAATTTTATTAGTCGTTAATTTCATATAAATTAATTGTTATACCAATAATTTGTTACTTATGTTAGACTGAAAAATCTTTTTTATTTAGAATTTAAGGAACCCGACATTTTTATTTGTACTACAATACTGTTGTTCTATTCTCTGTAACTTTATGCTCCTACCTTTTTGTTCCTTTAACATGGAGCAGACGCTCGTTTCTGTCTTCGTTTTCAAATTTGGAATTTTTTAACAATTTTCAATATGTCCGTTATGGTATTTATTGGTGGACTTTACTATCTATTAACAAGGTCAAATTTAGAATATTAACAACTATAGGTAAATGATTTTTTAATTTTCAATAATTTAACCTGAATTCTTTTTATAGTAGATGTTTCGTTTTGGTATATAAAATTATTTTTCTTTCCCTTCATTTACAAGTTTATTGTTTTCTTCACAGAACTAACTCGAGATGAAATTTTTTAAGAGCATGATTCTTTTCAACATCGACATAGTGGCTTTCCCAGTTTTTATTTTCTAAGGACTTATGTTTGACTTTGGATTCCTGTTTCCTGATGAGAAGAGCATTTGACTCTCGAAACGTTGATGAGTGATAATAAAAGATCTTCTTAACATCATTGAGGTCTTTTTATCTGGTCTGAAGTATGGATTGGATTGGAGAAAACGGTGCTGTTGTGTGGAATAATAATAATGCAGAGCAGAATGAAAAATCTGTAGCTGTTCTTTCTGAAGACGCGAACTTTAGAAAAATGTGACCTATATTAAAATTATTGGCAAACTTGTATAGCGATGCAGTAAATAGTAATGTACATAAGCGACAATTAGAATTGTTGTAATCACTTAAATTAATTTGGGAAAGCAACAATGAAGCGTTTTTAGTTTATTTGTATGACAATAACAAATTATTGTTTTACGTAGACGTCAAAGGTGATAACAATATAACTGTTGTTAAAATGATCAGAAAAAATCTTAGGATTTAGATATTGAAAATGTTACGTCGAATGCAGATCAATATATGATAGGTGATATGCACATAATCAGTGCTAAAAGCGATAGGATTAATTCGAACGATTTGGAGAATGATAATTTTGCATCGGATGGTCGTGTAGAATGCATTTATTCACCGCAATTTGTGAAAGACCCCAAAGTTTTGCAGATTGTCGTCATACCTGAGGCATACAAGCAACGCGGCAGACCTAAAAGCGCCCGAAATATACTTATCGGAATGAAGCGATTAATGACAAAAAAGGAGACGCCAAATACTAATGATTATAAGAAGATTGTTGTTGACGATCCTGATGGTAAGGCTGTGCCTTTTATAAAAAAACAACTTCAAAAATGCGTTCAAATTTCGAAATGGTTTGTGGAAAATGTAGAAGCTAGTTACAAAGCACTTAAGGAGTGTTTTTTGATAGAAAAATTTAATATTCAAGCGTGAATAATAATAAACAAAATGACTGATACGGAAGTAAAAAGCGACACTTACACTTCTGGTATCTGTAATTTACAATTGAACACCTCAGTTGAAGAAAATAGTAGTATTGAAACTCATACATACACAAGCCAACAGCTATACCACGCTGAAAAAACCAGTTCTCGTCAGATCACTGAAGTTAAGCAGCGTTGGGCGCGGTTAGTACTTGGATGGGTGACCATTCGAGAAAACTGAGTGCTGTTGGCACATCGTGGGTGGGGTGAGCCCACACTTGTAGTTATTTACTACAAGAAACTATCCACCTAGAAACACTACCCGAATCGGGTAGTGTCACGCCTACCCTGAAAGGGAAATGGCTTAATGGTATACATACATAATTAAAAAAACCCATAATGACGCGTTTTCAGGGGGGGGGGGCGATCGGACAAAGAACATTTTTTGTCCGACCCCATTGACAACGCGCCAATGCATGCACGTGAAGCAGGCGTAATGTGGCCGCTTCCAGCCCAGTAACGTTCGCACAAGCGCACTCTGTCGCCAGGCCGATATGAAACTTCATGCCCGTTACACATACGCTGCACCACGCAAGTGAGAATATGGCGGAAATTATCTTTATCTAAAAAAAAAATTGTATCGTTGGACCGCACAGTCTCCCTTTTGCAAAGTACGCTATTTCTTCCTTTCACTTATATTCTAAACTTGTCAAGTACACCAAACATCCTCTATATACTTCACATGCTTGTTTTCAAGAGGGCTAGGACAAAAAGTATGGTGTGTATGAAGGGCGTCAAAATAGCCTTCTTTACGCCCTCAATAAACCATATACTATTTCTAGCTGCTGCCAAACTGCTGCACTTGCGCTCTTTGAGCAAGATTACTTTTTCTAGCTGCTGCGCTTGCACATTTCGATTCAGAATTAGTTTCCATGACTGCCGGAATCATAACCTCACTTCATTATGATTTGACGTTTGAGAGACTGATTGTGAGTAGTGAATAGTGATCGGAAAAACTCGAAGTGATAAGTTACCATAAATGAGGGACAACTTACCACAAATTACCAATAAATTACCGATAAATTACCGAAAATTTTTGGATACTCGAAATTTCCGATAATTTATCAATTTTCCATTTTCCGCACATTTTTGAAATTTAGCAAATTTCCATCAATTTTGGAAATTTTTGGATTTCTTCCAAAAAGCTTTGGATACCTTACATTTCTGGAAATTTTCATTAATTTACAAATTCACCGAAATTTCCGGATATTTTCGGTAATTTTTGGTAATTTTGCCAAAAATTACCATAAATTTCCGAAAAAATTGTTTTTGTTTGTCAAATCGAAAATTTCCTACATTTGTTACAAAAAATATTTCGTGCAACAGGTGCTGAAAGTAGACAATTGCAACTCTTGTGAAGTTTACAGTACTTGCCATCGGCTCATCTTCGGGTCGATTCCGGCTGGTCTTCGATTCGCCTCTGGCTCATACAGCAAACTTCACACTCGTGTGGAACTGCCTACTTTCCACACTTGTAACACAATATACTATTCATATGTAAAATAAAATTGTTCCTAAACGGAAACAAAAATCTTGGAAAATTGCCTAGATTAGTGCTAGATTTTTGGACGGGCCATCATTTTTATGAAGTCTCGTATACTTTCTATGAAGGGGTCATAAATTTGCATGGAAAAATTGAAAAAAATTATGGAAGTTTTCAAGCACAGTCAAGGAACAACAGTCCTAGAATTTTTATCAGATAGTTTACAAAAAAATTGTATACAATCATAAAATGGTTATGAAAAAGTTCTTCACATTTCCAAAGACTTGAATTGAATAAGTGCGTGATTCAGAAATAAAGAACTAGAATACAAGTCAGTGAAACACCCCTTGACTGTCTGTGAGAATTTGCAGAGCCGCGCGCAGTGACAAATTCGCATTGGAATGAGTGAAGGATGAAGACTGGATGAAGACTGGATGATATTTTCGCACTGCGCATGCGTCACGTCGGCAACGAGACTAGTTACCATTGGCTTGCTAATTTAAAACGATTAAATGTGCAAATCAATTTTTGACAACAAAAAGTAATTACAAAACGCATGAAGATATTAAGAATGATTTGAAATGATTATTTGTGATAAGAAAGGTATGCCTTCCTTTGAATTTAAAATCGATAATTTATTTTTACAACTGGTGGCATTAAGGATTCAAATCTCCAAGATTTAGATTACGTGAACACCTTTATTCTCTTGCTACCTTATTCTCCTAGAGATGAAATTCCTTCAACAAAGTTGCACGATTGTTTCTTAAACGAACATTTTCAGGCTTCACAGTTTTTAGTGATAGTAACTATTCCTACGTTTTTCTCAATCTTGGCGATATTACTTATAATACACTTATTTTTATTTGAAATAAATTAGCAGATGGCTATTATTACATTGCAAAAAACTGGATGTAAGCAGATTTTATTTTCAAGTTCATATTTCTGTACATAAAATATTTATAAAAATATTGAAATAAAATACAAGAATATTTCTCACAATAGAATCAAATGTATTTCTTTTTATTCCAAAAAAATGTACATATAAAAAGCCATCTTCACATTTATAATTTTAATAAAAAAATAGAAAGTTTTTTTGAGAGGTTAATCGAGTCACCACTAATACTTCTTGAAGCACTGAGAGGTCCGCGAGATATGACGAATATCTGAGTTCTTTTTTTAAATATACACAACAATTGTTTAAACAATTTCCTTATTTATTTAACAAAATTCATTATTTTGATATAGAATCTAAAATACTTTTCGTAGATTTTGTTGTTGAAATTGCTATTTCTTATCAGAAATTCCATTTACAATAACCATTATTTTAATAACAATTTATGAAAAGTATTTACGAATTTATCTCAATAATTCTTTAATCTTTTGAAAGTGTAAACGCAAGTAAGTTGGTGCCCAAGTGTGAAATTTTGTTTACCAATAATTTATTGGTATAATTTGGCAAGTACATCAGTTTTATTAAAATAATTTGTTCATAACGTTTATAGAATTTTTAAACAGAAATGTTATCATGTGCCGTAGTACCATGTAATTATTTATGCATACTACATGTAAAATTGTCTGAAAAAAATGCCATTACATGGATTTTATTTTCATTTCCGTAGAATCAAACGGTGTAATTAGTTTTTTTGTTATATCTCAAAAATTTGAAATTAAATTATTCAAACAATTTTAGTTCAAATAATTAAAAAACATAATTTTTTACGTAAAATCATCCCTTGGTCAACAAATAATTTTCCATGAAAAATTATATTTTTTAATTATTTAAACGAAAATTGTTTGAACAATATATCTAATTTGTTATATAAATGCAGTCTTGTAGCAATTTGTCTAATTCGCAGCCCTCAACCAGATTCTTTTTTAAGCGGGCATGCATTTTTCAGCTGTAGCACAACGCCAAGATTTTGAATCGTGTCTTCAGCGCGAATGATTGGCCGAGAGGCTTGAGCGGTTAGGAGAGTCTAAGGTATAGGTCGTTCTGATCCCCGCAGCCTGCCTACGATTTTTCAGAGCGTAAAATCGTGCGATTAATATAAGTAGTAATTGTGTGAAATATTATGTTAAAATAAATATATAAGGGGCCATTCACAAAATACGGAATACTTTTAGGGGTGGGGGGAGTCTATAGTCTATAGAATCCCCCCACCATACTTTGATAGATCGAAGTATCATTTTCCATATTATGAACAATGAAAAAAGTAAACCGGGGGAGGGGGGTCAGAAGTTCCTGCAAAATGTATTACGTATTTTGTGAATGGGCTCTAAGTTAAAGATAATAATATTACGGATTTAAAAAGGAGTTTCTAAACAAAATTTTATTAGCATAAGTGTCTAGCTTGACAGTCTATAAACTCTTCCTTGACTATTTTCGAGACTTTAATATTGGAGTGTTCAACGGCTTACAAATTTCTCTGTGATATTTTGTTTATGTAGCCTAGGAGTGCTTCTATGACTATGCTGGACGCAATCCATGAAGTCTTATACAGGGTGCTTTTTTTAACTTGAGACAACGAAATATCTCAAAAAATACGCATCCTACGGAAAAAATGTCTTGAATAAAAACTTTTTATTTTCAAGGGGGAAAAAAGATTTGCTAAAATTTACCCCACCCCCACGCCCACAGAAGGCAGGGGTGGGGGTAACTTTGTAATTTCAAATGGCAACCCCAATTTTTTATCACAGATTCAGATTCTCCTTTACAAAATACGTAATTTTTATTCGGAAAATTTGTTTCGATTCGCGATAGATGGCGCTGCAATTGCGAAAAATGAAATTGTTGACACTACTTTAGCTCTACCCAGGAATAACGACGCGGACGTAGTAGTTGTCTATTCCCTTCGGGTTGCTTAATTTCGGTGAGTCCCCTTGCCTCTCACCATCCATCGGGGTGCTTGAACTTTTGGCAACGGGACAGTAAAAGTGATAAAACTGTCGAAAACCATTCCTGAATGCAGTTGGTTGACGACAGTCGATTTTGGATGCAGACATTACATATCATCGAGTCTCCACTGTCTACAATCCTCGACGTCATTCCGGCCGAGCGATAACCGCGTCTGTCCGTGCTTAACGTTTATTCATTAGGAAGGTTGATTGTGTTCATTTGATTTAGGTGTGTTGGTTGCTTTCGTTTGGGTTATTGTTGTTGGTCACGTTCGTTTGAGTTGGTTTGGGTGTCGTTGTATTTCCTCATTACCTTACTTCATTACTTTTACAATGGAAATTCTATCTCAGCAACAGAAGATTGAAATGATTCTCATTTATGGAGAAAGTGGCAGGAATATCAATGATGCTCTCACGCTTTGTGCTCAAAGCGTTCCAGAAAGTGTTCCTTCACGCGCTTCTTTTTACCGGGTTGTCCGAAACTTCATCACTGACGGAAGTGTACAAACGAAAGAAAGGAAGCGTCATGTAACAGTTACTGGAGTTGATAATGAAATTGCAATTTTAGCTGCAGTCACTCATGACCCTCATGTTAGTACTCGACAACTAAGCCGCGATTCCGGAATGTCTCTATCCAGTTTTTGGAAGGTATTAAAACGTAATAATTATCATCCGTATCATATTTTACTGCATCAAGAACTTCATGGCAATGATTTTCAGAACCGAGTGACATTTTGTCAATGGGCGGTTCAGCAGATACAAGGAAACCCGAATTTCTTTTTTCTAGTACTCTTCACAGACGATTCGTCTTTCACAAACCATGGTAACGTTAATCGGCACAACATGCATTATTGGAGTGTAGAAAATCCACATTGGTTGCGTGAAGTTGAGCATCAGCGTCCATGGTCCATGAACGTTTGGTGTGGAATAATTGGAGATCAACTTATCGGTCCGTATTTTATTGATGGAAATTTGAACGGTGAAAAATATCGTAACTTTTTATAAAATCAACTTCCAATATTGCTGGAAGACCTAAGCTTGGAAGCGCGACACAACATGTGGTTTCAACATGACGGTTGTCCAGCACATTATGCGGCAATCGCGAGGGAAGTACTGAATCGCGAATTCAATGGACGATGGATCGGTAGAGGAGGTCCAGTAAATTGGCCTGCCAGATCGCCAGATCTTACGGCGCCGGATTTCTATTTGTGGGGTTATCTAAAGAATCGCGTGTATCAAGACGTGCCCTCAACTCGTGATAACATGATCGAGCGAATCAGGTCTGCTTGTGCACAAATATCACCAGACACAATTCGCAGTTGTGTGGAATCTTTCAAAGCTCGGATTAACAAGTGCATCGTAGTGCGAGGACACCATTTTGAGCACTTATTGTAAAATAATTAATCGAAATCAAGCATCCCTGTGGTGAGAAGCAAGGGGACTCACCGAAATCAAGCACCTCGATGGATGGTGAGTGGCAAGGGGACTCCCCGAAATTAAGCACCCCGAAGGGAATAGACAACCACTACGTCCGCGTCGTTATTCCTGGGTAGAGCTAAAAGTAGTGTCAACAATTTCATTTTTCGCAATTGCAGCGCCATCTATCGCGAATCGAAACAAATTTTTCGAATAAAACTTACGTATTTCGTAAAGGAGAATCTGTGATAAAAAATTGGGGTTGCCATTTGAAATTACAAAGTTACCCCCACCCCTGCCTCCTGTGGGGGTGGGGGTGGGGTAATTTTAGCAAATATTTTTTCCCCCTCGAAAATAAAAAGTTTTTATTCCAGACATTTTTTCCGTAGGATGCGTATTTTTTGAGATATTTCGTTGTCTCAAGTTAAAAAAAACACCCTGTATTTCTTCAAGCACTATTTGCATAATTTTCCAATACAATATTTTCAAATTTTCAAACACTTTTAGATTATATTTTCTAACTAAATGTAGACCAAAAAACTAAAAAATATATAAAAAATTTAAATTTGACAAAATTCAAAGAATGCAGAAGAATTATTATGAATGAAGGCAATTAAGGTTAGTTTTTCAAATTCGTCATTAATTATTTGATTCATTTTTGCGCCTAATAATGAAATAATTTCGACACTATTTTCAACAATTTCAAAATATTTCTCTCTTTAAGTTTATGACTGTTACACAAAACAAGTCAAGAAATTTAAATTAATTAAAATTTTGGTTTTGAATTTGCTTTCGAAGTGTCTAAGTTATGCGATGCGTTGAAAAGATTTGCAGCAAGATTTCTGGAAATTTTGCCTACCATCCACCACTACGTATATGCTACAGGATTGGTGAAAATTTTGTCTACGTGTCATTTTTCCAGTTTCCCCAATTATGTTGCAAAGTGGTTTACACGCATCGCATCATGACTGATGATTTCTGATATAAAATTGACAGCGAATTGCAGTGGCGTATCTAGGAAAAATCTAGCAAAAAGCAAAACACCTATTACAATGAAAAAGTATGTAGGTATATTAATATTGGTTGAAAGAAGATTTTTTCTTAAAAATTCTTTATTTAATGAGAATTGAGGTAAAAATAAACATGAAACTTAGGATGATTCGAAGAACGCGATTATGATTTGAATCGTTTAGTGCTCGTAGCAAAACAATGGCACCAAATACACAGAACAAATTTATCAAATATTTATTGAAAAATAAAAACTAATTTCCAAATGCACTCAGGATGAGAAACCATTTGATTCTATCTTCAGCATTTCAAAATATTCTCTTATTTTATAAGATAAATTAATATGTAGGATGACCAGTCATTTTGTGAAAAATATTAGCAAAAATAGTATTAACGTTCAAATTTGAAATATACAGAATTGTCAGTATGAAAGTAACCGTTTTAGCACAAACTTTGAATAGTTTGATTAATTACACTAGTTTACAGCCATTTAGCCCACCATATATCACTATGATTTTCCCTTGTATTTTAGTCCACTAAACACGAAAATCACACTCAAAAAATTTGTTATGGAAGCGTTTTCGAGATATTAATGTTCAATTTTTTTTCAATTTTTAGAGTTGTTCCGACGTTTTTAAGTATATCTCGAGTTCTAATTGACCGATTTCCCTAAACGCGCACTCAAATTGAAGGCAACGGAATCCTATACAACCTTCTATTCTAAAGTTTTTTAGATCGCCTCAGTAGTTCAGATGCTAGCGATTTCAATAAGTTGGCTAACATTTGCAATTCCTGTTCTTCCCAGGACGATATGTGAATTTTCGACCTCGATTTTTGCCCAAAAATACAACTTTTCCAACTTAATAAAATTGCTAGCATCTGAACTACTGAG
>CAKNYM010033721.1:0-13813 GCA_932195095.1 Andricus curvator
AATAATTTTATTCAATTTTATAATTAGGTATTTTTATTTTTCATCTATTTGTATATATGGTATTTATTTTTTGGGTATTTTTGGTTAGCCGCATAATTTATTATAATCGATTAATTAATTATGTTAGTCAAAATAATTATAATTAAAATATTTATATTCGATATTTTGAAATTAAACGAATATAAATGTTGAGAATTTAAGAGTTATGGAAAATTAAATAATTCGTGAATTTTAATTTTCCACATTTTTTCACTTCTTACTCATTATTTTTTATCTGTTTCGTTAGTCCCATTTCTTTTTCAGCTCTGCCGCCTTGGGAATAGTTCATAGCACTGGGTTGAAGTTTCAGACGTTCAGTCTGATGAACTTTTTTTTTTACATTTATTGTATTAAAAATATGAGAAAAGTTCCCAAAACCATTTTATTTTTATTTATTTACTAGCAGAAATTTACCTAGCGTGGCCCGGGATTTTAAAAGATTTGTAGTGACTTTCAGGATTTTTAAGGGATTTTCAGAGATTTTAAAGGATTTCACCAGATTTTAAGTGACTTGATGGAATTATATTTTAAGTCATTTTAAGAGATTTACAAAAGATTTAAAGGATTTGAACCATTTTATGGGTTTTAAGGGATTTTACTTGATTTTAAAGGGATTGCAAAAGAGTTTAAAGATTTTCAAGAGATTTCATTATATTTCGAGAGATTTGAAAGAATTCTAAGAGGTTTTAAG
The DNA here is from genome assembly GCA_932195095.1 of Andricus curvator. Taxonomy (NCBI): domain Eukaryota; kingdom Metazoa; phylum Arthropoda; class Insecta; order Hymenoptera; family Cynipidae; genus Andricus; species Andricus curvator. The sequence goes on from CAKNYM010033721.1 coordinate 731, forward strand.
AGATTTCAAAATATGTAAAACGATTTTAAGAGATTTATAGAAAATTTAAAGGATTTTAAAGAATTTTATTTAACTTTCGGCAATTTCAACGGATTTCAAGAGATTTTAAAAAAATTTAAGATTATTTTGTAAATCTCTTAAAATTGTTTAAAATATATCAAAATCCCTTGGAGTTCATTAAAATCTCTTCCAATTCCTGCAAATTTGTTAAAATCACTTAAAATATCTTAAATCTTGTGAAATCTCTGAAAAAAACCTCTTTTTCAACTCTTTTAAAATTCTTTTTAAATCCCTAAAATCAATTAGCATCCCTTGAAAATTCTTTTAAATCCTTTAGAGTCTTTTTATCCCTTGAAATTTCTTTAAAACACTATAAATCTCTTGAAATCCTTTAATAATTTTTGAAATCTTATTAAATCTCTTGAAATTCCTTAAAATTACTTCAAGATCTTTTGCAATCCTTTAAAGTCTCTTTAAAATTCCTTTAAATTCTATGAAATCTCTTAAAATTCCAGGTGACGCTGGATAAATTTCAGCTGGTAAATAAATAAAAAATGTTGGTTTTAGAAACTTTAGAACCTTTTTTTTGTTTTTTTTTTTTATTCCAAGAATTAAAAAAAAATTGTCAGATTAGACGTCTGAAACTTCAACCCAATGTTCATAGCTAGCCTGGCAGGTCTTTTTGCTCGCTAAGCTCGCACCACCGACGGTGACTCATTCACATTTCACACGATTTGACGCGGTTGCCATGGAAACAATGAAAAGTTGAAGAGGGCAGCACCTCAATGTAGGCTAGAAAGTAGTGACATATAGATATTCGGCGTCCCCACTCCTGACCCTTGCCGCATCTAGGTACTAATATCTTTGCCGGTACCGACAGTTTACACATTTCGCAAATTATGATATATTTACCGGTGTGAAAAAGTTTACAAATTGTATACTGCAGTAGCAAAATTTTAAGAGCAGAATTATTTCCTAATATTAAAAAAATCCTTTGCAATTAAAATGTTTTCTGTTATCATTGGACTGTGACTGACAATATTCTTAGAAATTAAAAAAAAATTGAACGGCAAGAAAAAAAAAACGAATACCTTCGGACAAGCACAAAAATAGGATTAATTTTGGAAAAAAGCTCGCTTGAAAAGTCACGCTTTAAAAAGACAAGAAATAAAAATTAATTATTCTCTTTTGAAGATCTAACAAACATGTCCTCTTCTTTTTTCATACCTTGCTTTGTTCATGAAATCATTAATATCGGTTAATGTATAATATACATAATTATATATATAATATAAATAATTTATATTATAAATATGTTCAATCGTATGTATATTTTTGAGACAAAATTTCAAATATAAATAAATGACCGAATCCATTTCAAATCAGGCAGGTTCTACACTTAAAGTTGCAGTACAAGATATCATAAATGCGTAAGAGAACTTTTTTAAATTTGCAAACTATTTTCTCAACATTTTTTTTTATCTGTTGTTGTTTTCAAGAAAAATGCGAAAATTCGATTTTATGAAAAAAAATTCTACTGGCCACAAAAGCTATTTAGCCCGCATTAAACTCACAAGGTATTTTCCTTATGATGGTACAAATTAAAAAAAAAATGGCAAAAAATATAAGTGTGGGTTTTTTGAGAAATACACTACCAGAATCTGAAAAGAAATCGTAAATATCTCAATTAGTTCAAAAGTTATACGAGTTTAAAGAAAAAATTGGGTTTTTTTTTTTAAACAAAGACAAAAATTCAAATACGCATAACTCTGTAACAAAAATTTTTTTTCACGAATTTCAAAAATATGTATCGCCTAATTTCCTCTAAAAAACAACATATTTTGTCCCTGAGAGATTCTGCAACTTCAAGTGTAGAACCTGCCTGATTTTAAATGGATTCGGTCAAATAATGAACTATTTTTTGTTTCTCAAATTATTAATTAAATTATTTGAACAAAGTAAAATTATTATGTTTTTGTTTAATCACTCACTCATTTTTTTGAGTATATTTATAAACAATTTAATACGTCTGTTTTCTGGGTATGTAACTTTCTTTAATTGTCAAGTAATTGTCTAACATTATAATAACATTTGGTTCTTAATTATTAAAATTTTGCTCTTAATTCTGCACTTTTAATAAAAAACAACATAATGTAACATAATCTGAATATAATAAATAAAAATAATGGACTCTGGTGGTAAATAATTGAGCAGTTTGCAGTTTGTGCTAATGGTAACTCCTCGAGTATCATTTTAGAAATTGCTAACTTTCATCATTTACCGACGCGCAACGTGCACCTTTAAAGTAACTCTTAGTTCCATCCGCCAAGAGGGCGCAGTTATCAGCGCATTGTAACAATCTGTGATTGTTCATTAATGCCCTTACTGTCCACTAGGGGCAGCACCACCCGGACATGCGAAAAGACATGAGATATTAAAACCTCGTTCAAATCCATTTTGGTTAGAAGTAGATTTACTAATGGGATTATTAAATCATTAATAATTATTTGGGTTAATAAACAATTGAATAATTTATAGAGAGAGACTTGGTATTTTAAGAAAGCGAACTGACTCTGTAGTTTAAGAAATTTCTAACGCTGAATTTCATTTTGACTTTATGATTTGTGTGTAATTGGAAAAGAATGTTGTTTGCTACAAGTTTTGTTTTCAGCTCTAGTTTAGAATGCGGAATAAGTATGAAAGAAACATAAATTGAATGACTTCAAAGGAGTTTTAGGAAAGAGGGTTAGTTAGAATCACAAAAGATAACTTCGAGATTTCGTGCTAGAATAGTTAAAACAAATAAAGAAGCCATTGTTATTAACTAGTTTGAACCAGAATTTAAGCTGATTTTTATTTGTGCAAAAGTGTAAAAACTAATGAACTTTTTATTACTGTTAATTATTTGACGTTTTTGATAGTGAAGCATGAAATGAGATTTGAGCCTAAATCGAGGAAACGTGGTTAATGGGTATTTTTCAAGAAGCTAACTAGGCCGCGATTTCATCATGGGTTGACGAGGAATTAGGTCATGCTTTAGTCAAGCTGGGGGTGTAAATATGAATTCTGATTGGTTGGAAGTATGGGTATGATTGAGAGTAGGATTGCGCGGGATACCCCTGGATCGCTGCGCGATCCAGGAGCCCGCGGGCAACATCGATGTTCGATATCAGAATCTTATCCGCTCGCGACGCGAAACTTTTGTCTCCGATGTCTCTATATGTATTAGTATAGAAATTGGACTTTAAGAAATTACAGTGAACAGATCTTGAATATATTCATTCTTAAATTCAAAGTAGTTTTGTGTTTTTATTTGTGTTCAACCTTATTTAGCTTTTAAAGCTGCATCTATTTTCCGTTTTTATTTATTTATTTATTTCACGCTGACTATTGAACTATTTTATCAACGTTGGAATCGTCAGAGTCGGAGGCATGGGCCAGAAGAGCTTTCGTTCTTAAGTGGAAGGAACTCACTGAAGGGCAAATTTAATAAACTTAAATTTAAAAACAGTTCAATTTTCGCGCCAAATTAATCGTGAACTGTTACAGGAAAACTTTTTGGTGTCAGAAGTGGGATACCACAAATACGTCGCGGTGGAATCCCAATTTTAAAATAACTGAAAAAAGGAGACACAGTGATTAAAGTGAAAAGTGAAAAAAAATTTTTGTTGATAGTGGTAAAAACTTGTGAAAGAAACTAAACGCGAAGCAAGAGTGACAGTGACTGAAAATAATAAGGCGAGAGAAAAATTCCAAGGGCCCTATTAAGTGCAAGTGCTTGAATAAAAATAAATAAAATAATTGTTTATAATATTGGATGGTAAAATAAAATATTAAAAAAAATTTTTTTTTTCATTTTAACCATGAACTTTATTTGGGTTTAAAACATTATTTTAAATAAAAGGAACAATTTTTGCTCAAAAACATTTTACAATACAATATATATATATATATTTTTTGGCCTTGGAATTAAGTTAAAATATTTGAAATATAACGGGATTCAGGACGTCGAGGGATTTCGGGTGGAAATTGGACGTAGCCCGAAAAGAAGAATTATAAGGTGCGGATTGAGGGAAGATAAAAGGATAGATGTGATGAGCAATAGCCGCGAGTACCTCCTCCACGGTTTTTGACGTGGGTTTTAAACCGAGAGGCTAGTGGTACCAATAATTACCAAGGACTCACAGACGGTGGTTGCAGAGACCACGAGACATTACCTCACAATCACCGCAGGCTGAATAAGAAGAAGGACTAAGGATTGACCAGAAAATATATTTGGATTAGCAGAGAACTGAAGAGGCTAGCTTTTGAAACAATTTTAATTGATTTATAAAATTAGTGAATGTGTATGTGTGTGTATAAGTGATACAAAATTTCAAAATTATATAGTGCTGAAATAAATTTTATTTAGCTAGCCAATCCTCTAGAACTTCAAAAGCGTGAGTCAGTTCGCTGAAATAAAATTTGAAATTATTCTCTTGCCAGTCTCTCTCATTTAAGTCATTTTATTTGCATAGTGTGGTTGAGTAAGAATTAGATTTAAACAAAGTGTGAAAATTATTTAAGATGGCCGAAGAAAATAATACCCTTGATAGAACAGTGGAGGTTAGCAATGATGGTAATAACTCCATCATAGGTACCGGGGCTGAGGGAATATTAAATGGGGTAAATGCACCATCCACCTCTACTTTTAATAACCCCGAAATTAATACTAGAGAACCAACTCCATCGGGTTATAATATTATTAACAACTCAGTTATAACGGCCCCTCAGCACCAAATACAGTCCACGCTAAATCCGAGAGTGGTAAGGAATTTGAATTCCGATTTTAATACCCCAACCCACTCTAATTTAACCGCGCAAGTGACAGGTAGTCCTTTGGTAGTTAACCGGAATACATTGGAAACTGGAGCGACGGGAAGTGTTCATGCTGGGGCTATGGTTGACGACTCTGGACTTTTTCCTTTGCCAAGTCAGGAGCCTTTAAAACCAATTCCTTTTAAAGCCGCACTCGAATTCATACCAAAGAATTTCGATGGGAAAAATATCCCTGTTAGCCGTTTTGTGCGAGATTGCATATACGCGCGTAATTCAATAGCAGCCGAAGATCGACAACATTTATTTTTAATTGTTAGATCGCGCATTTCTGGCAGTGCCTATAATTCGCTACTTGACAGGGAAATTCACACCTTAGAAGCCTTATTGAAACATTTAAAAAATATTTTTACTGAACACCGAAATTTAAGCCAACTGAATTCTATGCTAGCAACCGTGGCACAAAAATATAATGAGAATGCCCAAGAATACGGAGACAGGGTTAGCGAAATTTTAAAAAATATAATAGAACTTGTGGAAGAGAAATATTCAATAATCGAAGCTGACTCGATGATTAGGTCAGCAAGAGACACGGCCTGTGAAAATTTTGTAATGGGATTGAAACCTAATGTAGTTTTGAGGGTACGAATGGAAGGACCTGGATCTCTTCAAGATGCCATTATGGCAGCTAGGAAAGCAGAATGGGAAGTTAACTTTGCTAAAGGATTGATTAAAGGACGTGAGAACGATAAGAACGATAAATCAGAAAATTCGGAACTTTATAGAGGAAAGGGTTATCAGGGAAATAGATTTAGGCCCTATGGAGGAAATGCTTGGGCACATGCACTTGGAAGTGGTAGAGGACAAGGATTCGGAAGAGGTTTTGCAAACCCTTCAGGATCTCGGGGCAGGGGCGGAGTTGTCACTCGGGGGAGGAGAGGAGGCGCTCAGCAAATAGCTCCTTCAGTGGTCACCTGTCGCCGATGCGGCAAGCCGGGTCACCATGATTGGGGTTGCGCAAAGACTAACCCCTCAAATCCTAAGACTTGTTATAAGTGTCTCAAAACAGGGCACTTTGCGCGAGAATGTTCGAATGGTAACTCCGAAGTAGTATGTTTCAAGTGTAAACAAACGGGACACTTCGCTAGGGATTGCATTTTTAAAAATATAGAAGAAAATAAAAATTTGAAATTTTGCAAATATTGTAAAGGCAATGATCATATCATTAATGATTGTAAAATCCTCGCAAAAAGGGTCGAGGATAGTAGAGCAGAAAAAGGAAATTCTTTAAACGAGTAATAAGTTCTCTGGATTGGTGTGACAGTGAACTTTTACCGGAAATTACACCCAGTAGGCGTATTCTATTTACTTGGGACCCAGAACGGCAAGAAAAATCCCCCAAAATCAAATTGTTTGCTGATGAAATGACTAGAAATAAAGGACTCTTTTTGGTAGATACGGGAGCTGAGCTAAACACAATCCATAAGGGTAAATTGAAATTAAATACACTCATAAATCAAGTACCCAAATTCGTTTTATGTGGAATAGGGGGGAAGTCCGTAATTACATTAGGTGAGGTTCTGCTAAGGATTAATAATAGTCCTTGCTCCTTTCAGGTGGTTCCTGATGAATTACCTCTCCCAGCCGATGGGATAGTGGGAATGCCATTTCTTAAAGAATCCTCGATCCATCTGAAAGACAAACAAATTGCACATCCATTAGGCACTTTCCCATTCACACCTGAATTTAAAAATGTACACTTGCAGATAAAAGCTAGAACTAAACAAATTGTCACTTTACCAGTTACAAACCCGGAAATAGGAGAAGGATATTTGCCACTCGTAGATTTAGGACCTGGAATATATTTGGGTAAAGTTTTAGTTAAAGTTAGAAAAGATAAAATTACTTTATTTTGTATAAATACAACTGCCAGGGACACTTTTCTCATTTTACCTCCAGTAACTTTGGAAGAATTTGAACTTCCAAAAACTGTTGCAGAAACTTCTATTAAAAATATGAAACATATTCCAAACCACGATGAGAATCGATTGGGCAGATTGATAGACGCACTAGATTTAACCGATTTAAATAAAGAAGAACGGGGTACCTTAGTTTCCATTATATCAAAATATACGAAGCAATTTCATTTAAAAGGGGATTATTTAGGATGCACCAATGTTATCAAACACAAAATTACAGTAACCGATGAAATTCCTGTCTATAAAAAGGGGTACAGGCATCCGCCCATTCATAAAGAAGTTATCATTAAAGAAACCGCAGATTTGCTTAAAAATAAATCAATCTCACCCTCAGATTCTCCTTATAATTCCCCTGTATGGGTTGTACCTAAAAAACCTGACCCTCAAGGCAATAAAAGATGGCGTATGGTAATAGACTATAGAGCCCTGAACGAAAAAACGATAGGGGATGCCTATCCCCTTCCCAACATTATAGACATTTTAGATCAGCTTGGAGGTGCTAAATATTTTACGGTACTTGACCTAGCACAAGGCTTCCATCAGATAGAGGTCGAACCCAAGGATAGATATAAAACAAGCTTCTCCAGTCCTTTTGGTCATTATGAATTTAATCGAATGCCATTTGGAATGAAAAACGCACCTGCGATATTTCAAAGATTAATGGATAGGGTACTTTCAGGGTTACAAGGTGTTGAGTTGTTTGTATATATGGACGATATAGTAATATACGCGAAATCTTTAAAAGAACATAACGAAAAATTAGAAAAACTAATGGGGCGTTTAAAAACCGCAAACCTCGTTTTGCAGCCCGAAAAATGTAAATTTTTTCGCAAAGAAATCGTTTATTTGGGACATATAATATCGCAGGATGGTTTAAAACCAGACCCCAAAAAGTTAGAAGCTGTCAAATGCTTTCCTCAGCCAAAATGTCGGAAAAATATCAAACAATTCTTAGGACTAGCAGGATATTATAGGCGATTTGTACCCGGATTTGCTCTTATAGCCAAGCCTCTCAATAATCTATTAAAAAAGGGAGTAGCTTTTGAATGGACATCAGATGTACAAGAAGCCTTTGAGAAACTAAAAAATATTCTCTGCTCAGACCTAATATTGCAATATCCGGATTTTTCTAAACCTTTTGTAGTAACTACAGACGCTTCAGAATATGCGTTGGGAGCTGTGTTGAGCCAGGGTCCCATTGGAAAGGATTTACCAATAGCATACGCTTCACGTGCGTTACAGTGTGCTCAATTTAAGTATAATGTTACGGAAAAGGAACTATTAGCAGTTATATTTGCCGTAACTCAATTTCGTCCTTATATTTACGGTCGAAAGTTTATATTAGTTACAGATCATCGTCCCCTGGTATGGTTACACCAGCTGAATGATCCAACCTTAGGGTCAAGGTTAGCCAGATGGAAGGTCAAATTAAGGGAATATGAATTTGAAGTCCAGCACAAACCGGGGCGAGTAAATTCAAATGCAGACGCATTATCTAGAAATCCGGTAGTAGATTCCGTTGAAGATAATAATATGGATATAGATTCTGAAATTTCTGAGGATGAGGATCAGTGTGCTGGGGAAGTGCACGTCCTGGAGCGCACCGTGACTCATTCTGCAGAAAGAGAGAGAGAGATTTGGAACCACGAGTACCCAATAGAGAGACTATTTTTTGGTTCTTCCGAGAGGGAAGAAGCATGCGCCAAGATTGGTGCCCGCACAAAAGTAGGTGCGGAGGGGATGGAGATTGACACCAAGATCGGTGTGGTCATTCGGTCTGTGACCCCGGGGGTCAGTCAGGCTAATGCCCAGGGGGGTGATGAGGAGGAAAATGCCTACCAAAGTCACGATGATGAGAGGTTATCGGTGACATCCCATAAAGCGGACAATAAAAGGTTGTCGGCTGTGTTCTCAGTTCAAGACAATGAGAGATTGTCTGTGGACATTGAGCATGAGAACGGTGAGAGGCCGTCTGACAGTGAGAGGCTGTGTGGCAGTGAGAGACTGCATAAAAACGGCGAGAGGCCGTCAAACAGTGAGAGGCTGTGTGGCAGTGAGAGACTGCATAAAAATGGTGAGAGGCCGTCAAACAGTGAGAGGCTGTGTAGCAGTGAGATACTGCTTGACCATAAGGCGTGCGCACGCAGGTTAAAAGAGGGATTGGTAGAGGTAGTCTCAAATGAAAATGAAGATGATTATTTAGATGAGCAAATTAGAAACTCTATGGGAGGCGAGTATCAAATCTTTACAAGTCCCGAAGTGATAGAAAAGGAGGATGAGTATGATGAAAGCGAAATTGTTAATGAATTACCTATTCAAGGTGAAAACTCGCAGGGTAGTAGAAATTTGCTTACCCCTTTATTTAAGTTCAGTAGAGAAAAATTATGGATGAGGGAAGATCACTTAATAAATTTTACATCTTGTGATCACATATTAACCACACCTGTAGGTCGAGATTTGATGGATAATGCAATTATTAAATTGCAAAATTTGAAAAATGAAAAGGTGGAAATCGGACAGGTAATTTCCTTAAGGCATAAAAATAAAGCAATTTTTAATCTTTTTATCAAAGATAAGTTTGATGATAAAATTTATACAACTAATATCGAATCCGCGGTTTCAACCCTAAAAGATGCGGCAAGTGAATTAAAGATAAACTCATTCAGTGTTTCACGTAAAGGAAATGGTTTTGATAGAGTGTCATGGGAAGTGATAGAATTAATTTTCAAAACTTATTTCGGTACAGGAAATTTCCAAATTACTATCTGTACGGGGGAGGTTACAATCCCACCCGTAAATCAAAGGCCTCAAATTCTTAAAGAAAGTCACGATTCTGTAACAGGTGGTCATAAAGGAGTGTTAAAAACTTATGAGCGTGTTAAAGAAAAGTTTTATTGGAAAGGGTTAAAAGAAGATGTTCAAAATTACGTCAAAACTTGCGATTCCTGCCAAAAGAAAAAGTTAGTTAGGGTTAAAACGAAATTGCCTATGTGTATTACGGATACACCTTCCAGAGTTTTTGAAAAACTTCAAATGGACTTGGTTGGTCCACTACCCAAGTCAGATTCAAAAAATGAATATATGTTAACTTGGCAGGACTGTTTATCAAAATATTCAGGGGCTATTCCGTTGGCAAATATAGATGCTAGCACAATTGCAGTTGCTTTTTCTGAGCATTTCATATGCCGATTCGGATGCCCTGAATCAATTCAGACGGACCAAGGACCACAATTTATGAGTAAAATTATGGCAGGTTTTGCGGAACTTTTTAAAATTACTCAATATAAATCCTCTGCTTACGATCCACAATCTGATGAACAGATTCCCATTACCTATATCCAACTGGTAGACAATATCCTCAATAAGTTGATTACCACAGAATCCATGGTTCATTTTCGACTTGAAGCTGCAAAACGAAGATGTAAAAAATATTATGATAGAAAGGTCAATGAGATGAATTTTAAGGAAGGACAGTATGTTTATTTAATATTGGAAAAGAGAATTGATAAGTTAGGTGACCATTATGAAGGTCCATACAAAATTACCCGATTAGTAAGCGACTATAATGTCGAAATCCTTAAAGGAGATGGGACCACATCCATAGTCCATATGAATCGCATAAAACATGCGTTCTTGCGATATGACCCCTGAAAAATATCGATAATAATGAAAAGATAGAAAGTAAATTATTGTTAAAGTATATTAAGTATATACATAAATAATTATTGAATAACGGAAATTTAGATATAAAATTTACATACTTAAAAGGAAAAAATGAGAATCCCTATTGTTGTGAATAAATACTCATAAAAGAAAGTTAGTAAAATGTAAAGAAAATCGTTAATCTCTCCGGAGTAGAGATTTTAAGGGGGAAAGGATAATAATATAGGAATGAAGCCTTTCCTATATAAATTAAAATGAAGCCTTTCCTATAAGTATTAAGGGCCTATATAGAAATTTTTGAGAATTTTGCTTCAAAATAATTTCAAAATTATTTGAAAAATACCTGAATGAATCGAGACAATATTAAAATTAGCCTAAAATTAAAGTAGCATACAAATGCATTTGATCAAAATTAAAATAAATGTTATAAATTAAGGGAATTTAAAATCTACTGATTTACAAGAAGAAAATTTTGGAAAAATAAAAAAAAGAGGAAACGATAGTTTATTAAATTTTAAATAGAAAATTTGGGAAATATCAACTATGATGTTAATTTATTCTATTTAAGTTACGATAGGATGTGAAAAGGATTAGAAAATTTGCTTGAAATAAAGCAATAAACAAAAAAAAAATTAATTATGAATGAATAAGTAACGCTATTACTTTAAGAAAAAGAAGGGGTTATACAATTTTGAAAACAAAAAATTTGTTGAGGAAATTTTAATTTTTGAAGTTCCTAAGGTGAGAATATGCAATTACGGTAAAGATTTTATTTATAAAATTCAATAAGAAAATCTTGTAAAGTTCAAGAAAAAAAAATAAAACTATTTTTATATTTTTGTATTACTATTATTATAATTATAATTATTTTAGCCTTAAAAGTGATTTTTAAATATGCATTTTGGTGCTTGAAAAACGTATAAGCTGAAAGATAAAATATAAATCTTAAATTTAATCATCTATATCCAATTATAAAATGATTTGACAAGAAGTGTATTAAAATTTTTGTTTTGTAGGAATAATTTTAAAATTTTTATATTTTACATTAGAGAAAGAAAACTTTTAAGTTAAAATAAGACTTAGAAAATAGAAAATCATACAAGAGAGGGTGCATAAATTTGTTAAGAAAAAATAGATTTTACGACTTTCAAATTTAAAGAAATTGTGTAGGTCATTTAAAATGGGAAAGTAGACCCTTCAAAGTCAAGTGCATAGAATGCAGATAGAGTATTAGACTATTAAAGAGAAGGAAAGGGAGAGCGAGTAGCGGCGAGGCAAATTCTCTCGGGTACCACGTGCTCTTAGATTTGACTCCTATTTGATAAGGATTCAAGATTCAAACAGAACAGCTGATTAATAATAAATAAAAGAAGCAAATTTTGACATTATAATTAGAAAGGATAATAACGAGATATTAATCTCGATTCTAATAATTAATTTCTTATTTTAATTACAAGATCAATTTAAAGGGGCAGAACTTTATGGGTACGAAATTTTGCGAAAATGTTCGGGCCCGCTCACACCATAAACTAGTGTTAGACGGTCTATATTTTAAACTCGCAGTATTTTAAATCAAATCGATAAAGTGAGCCTCGTGGCTATCAAAAATTAATTTTATCCAATTGTAAAAAAAAGTGTCTAATAAAAATTGTTGTTACATTAAAAATAAATAAATTCGGAAAGAAAAATAAGTACACATACAACCAATGGGTGGTATAAAAAAAAATAATAAAAAAAAAACGGAATTTCTGTATTTCATGCACCAGGTATGTTGGCATTGAAGTTTAGGATAGTTTTTGTAATAATTATAAAACAAAGCGAGGAAATGAGAGTAGTAAAGGGCAACTATGGCTCTCCAGCCGCCATCCCCCACTCCTCGGTGTTTGCTCAGACGTCTGGCGCCTACACCCACTCCTCGACTGTCTGGGTCTTATCTCGCTAGACGTATGTGTTTGTTTAAAGTCTGATCATAGAAGATAAGGAGGTGTGAAAAAATGAATTTCTAGGAATTGTATGTTAGTATAAGGATACATTTTTAAAGGTGTGAATGACGCAATATCCAAAGTTGCAGTTATGGCTTCGCACTTCTAAGCTAATACTGAAAAGAATAATTAGGTGATATGATTTTATTTTCGTAACTTTGATTAAGAATTAAAAAGCGAACTAATATATCATTGAGAAATAGGAAAGAGTTAATTAAAGTTCAAACGCAATCTTGAAAATTAAAAATATATGTCTTATTTAATAAGGTATGGGCTGTAAATAAGTGGAACACATACACACACATATGAAGTATAACATTGTCTTTATTGAAAAACGGTTAAAAATTAAATAAATTTTTAAAATTTTAAATATTAATATCTACATATAAATATAAATTTCTATAAACATTTAAATTACATTAGGGTAAAGGGAAGCATAGGAAGGAGGAGGTGGGGAAAGGGAGTCATATGGAGGAGGAGGTGGCACTTGGAGTAATACGGACATTGGTGGAAGGCGGCGAGCGGGTGGTTCCTCGGTGCGTGAAGAGTGAGCTATAGGTTCGTGAATTGTTGCGGGACGAGTTATTTGACGGGAATATAATCTTCTGGGTAAGGTAAAACGGGATAGGGTTGTGTGGAAACTA
>CAKNYM010033725.1:0-13854 GCA_932195095.1 Andricus curvator
ATAATGTAGAATCTTCCAGAACTTTGTTGCATCATATGATGCAATATCGGACAATATTGTGCAAAGTCTTCTGAAATTTGGTAGAGGGGGTAAGCGTCTATAAAAGGAGGCCAGCTCTTCTCTTTCATCAGTTTGTGGGCAGATGTCAGATTGTGAAGAAGAAAAGCGACAAGAGCTGAAAAGTCGTTTAAACTTATTTCTGAAGAACATTCGAGAACTAAAACAAGCGATACAAGTGCGAACAGATTTACAAAATCTGACGAGAAAATTTAATACAGTGAATATTAAAGAGTGAAGATGGATTTCTCCAAACTAAACAAAATCGCTGTCAACAACGATTTCCTACCAACCAAGAAGCTCAAGGACCTAGAACTCAATAAAAACTACGAAATCACAAACATCAAGAAAGCAACCACACAGTTTGGAGTGCGGTTCATTGTCACTGTGGAGAACAAATTTACCGTTTTTCTACCAGCGAGGATGGTCAATCTGCTTAATGAAGATGAAAATCTGCTGTTGGGAATGAAAAAATCATGTGAAGATGGCGATCTAGGCATGCGTTATTTGGGAGGACGCTTCAATTCCATTGAATTTGTAAAGAAAAATATATAAATTGTGCAATTTTCAATTATCGCTCAGTGCCTGAAAGCCTTCAGTGAGATCAACATGTCTTATACGCCTCGAAATCAAATGTTACATGCAACTACATACAATCTAAATTCATCATTCACAAAGCAAATTATCGTTGGTGCTGAGTTTAAAAAAGACGGAAAGCTCGCCTCAGCAGTGAAACTGCTAGCCAGTCACCCTAGTGCAAGTGTAACCCTGTATCCTGAAGACTGGAAATTATTCAAAAGTTACTTCAACCTAATTTCACTGTTCTTTGATGGTCAAGAGAAGCATCAATGCATCGACTGTGGAAATTTCCGTATACACATGACTACATCTTTTGGAGATTATATAGTGGCTTTGGAGCAGATTCAAGATACTCAAAAATATCATCCGTTTGTACTACAAGAAACAACGTTTGCTGTTCTCCAGGAAGTTAGTGCTTGTATCGACCGGTATCTTCAGGAACAGAGTCTTATGCCGTTTCAACGTACAAAAGATGTCATCATTGAAACCATCGCTGAAGGTGTTTGGCGCAATGTGAAATCACCTTGTGTGAAAAGTGTAAAATCTTATATACAACAAAATTATAAAAGTTTAAAGAATAAGGCAATGAAAAAACTTATATTTACTAATCTTATGCGATTTGAAATTATGTTTCTTGAAATAATTACATTCTACAATCAAAATGTGTATGAAGAAGTGATTAAGAAATTACCAAAACTCAGATGTGTGAATGGTACCTTTATACATTAAAATTGTATCTATGTTGAGAGTGAGAAAAAAAAAATAAAATAAAAAATGTAATTTAAAACCAAATTCGTCTTTTTTCTCATTTACTAGATTAAGGGTAGGTAGATTTTTAAGAAAAATAGAGATATATATATGTTTGAAAATAATCAACTTTATTCAGAAAAACTTAATACAAAAGATACTTATAAACTAGATTTATCTATCCAACTATTATGAGAGTCGTCGAAACCTAGCCATTTTACAAATAGCTCATTTCCACGTTTTTTCAGTACTTTTTCCACAAGATAAATGTCTGGATGCCTAACTTTGCCAAGTTCTTGTTCATAAAAACTACCTGCAATAGCTTTACCTTGATAATCTTTAAGCATATACGTCACTGGCTCGGTATTCTTAACATGATTTATAGTAAATATTTCAGTTGTCCAATTCGGTGTGTAGCCTTTCTCAAAAACATGCTTAAACTTACTTATACGTACTGTATCTCCAACTTTAAATTTAGCTTTCCTGACTGCTTGTTTTACATTGAAATTTTTGTATACATTAAACAACAATTTTTTCTCATTTTGCTTATGAACATCTTTTGGTTTCATTCTAATAGTCTGATGTTTAGCATCGTTGTAAGACAAAATTAAATCTTTCAAAATATCTATCCACTTATAATTACCCTGCAAGCTAAATTGCATCCACATTTTATTTTTTAACGTACGATTAAATCGCTCGCAAATTGATGCTTTTAAATTACTAAATGTCGAGTACAAATTTATCTTATATCGCTTCATAAGATTTTCAAAATGCGAGTTGTAAAATTCTTTACCTCTATCAACATGTAAATTTTTTGGTACGCGTCCTTTATCAAGTACAGATTCCATGGCTGCTGCTACATCTTCGCCCTTCTTCGATTTAACGGGAACAGCCCAAGCAAATTTTGAAAATATGTCAATTACAGTTAGGATGTACTTGAATCCTTTGTTTACTCTCTCATATGGTTGCATTTCAACCAGGTCAGCTTGCCAGGTCTCATCAATGCCACGGATATCGAAATGTCGACGTTGGTAATTTCTTCTAGCTGGCTTGTGCAGCTCCTTCACCAACTGCTGCTTCTCAACGTCCATTTTTGAGTGCGTTCAGTCTAGTGTCTACTTGACTAATGAGCTCTGAATTCCGATACACCAGTTTTTGAATTGATTCAACATCAATTTTCCCATTTTTAAAATGTTTATCTGTGGAATTTTCCAAACTTTCAATCATCATATTATTGTTGAGTACTTCAGTTCGCAAGGAAGCTATAACATCGTAGATAGTCTGAAGTTCACGCCGTATCATATTTTGCACCATATTCAGATTAACAGGATCATTCTGCTCTTGAGCATCAGCCACTTTACACAGCCTTTTATTATTAATATCATAATCTCCTTCAGATGTGACTTTGAAGCCGAGTCCAGGTGGGCCACGACTTGTACTCTCTGCTCGCTTGGAATGACGTCCGAATACATCGATGCTCATCTTGCAAATGGCGAAAATCTTGATAAAACGCTCATTAATATATAATTCCAGCTTCTCGCAGCTCTTCAATAATTGATATAATTTCATTTGAGTGACTTGGATTTCCAGCTTCTTGAGATGCTAGCAGTAAGCGTAATCGATCTACCAATTCATTCGGGTCATCCCAGTAAATGTAGTCCATCAGACTGCCCTGTCTAGCAATCATGTGTTGCGGGATCATACCTTTACCTGATAATGATTTCCTGTTTTTACTCCGTCTCTCTGTATTTTTGGCTGCGGGAATCAATTTCTTTATAAAATTTTTATATTTAATGGTTTTATTGTCACGAATTTCGCCATCTGGTTTATAATTCTTTTTATACGCGTTTGTTGCAATGATAATTTGCTTATAATTTTCAAGATCACTGGGTGTGATAGAGGGCTCTTCGGGAGCTTTTTTGAATAAAAGTTCAAGCAAGCCTTTACTTTTTGGAAAATTCAAATTACCCACATGAATATAGTTCTGGCTGAAATTAATCGGAGAATCTCCAATCATTAATCTATCTCTCGTTAATTTTCTGACTCCATACACATTATCAAGTTCTCTACTTCTTTCACCCAACAATATGAGATACTTGTTTGCATCATCATCAATCCATGAAGATGTAGGTATTTCTGAGGCATTTTCCGCTTCACTACGAGCTGACAGCTCCAAGTTACTGGAATCTTCAGTCCCGTCTGCTTCATCAGTCTCGTCTGCTTCATCATAAATTGATTTATATGACAAATCATCATCATAATCAATACTTTTTTCTACTTTACTCTTTGCTTCCTCTTTTTCTCTCTTTTTAATTGGCTCAATTTTTTTCATATTCTTGAGGCCACCAACAATTTTCTCTAGTGGATTAACAATGGGCTTAAAAGTGTCACTTAATGTGCGCTCAACTGTTTCTTTGCCCAACTTTATTAACCTATGCTTTCGTCGAATTGATTCGCTAGCTCTAGCAATTTGACGCAAAATATCTTTTTGCTTTTGAAAATTCTCTTCACGTGAATACATGTTGATACATCAACGTCTAAGGTGCGACTGTTTCTATATTGATCACAACATATGTATATATTACTTTTCAAGATTTATAAAACAATCAAAACCTTTCCTATATCTACCTTGGTTAAGATTCCTATCCTTGTCAATTACAACGAATCCATACTTGTCTTGATTCCAGCAAGCTAAACACATATGCTTAAATTGCAAATAATTCATATCAGTATTCACATGATCGTCATAAATATGCTTTAGATTCATGTCATCCTGCTTGAATACAACAAGTAAATTAACATTATCGCGTACAAGATGTTTAGGAATATGGGCATATGTCTGGCTCAAATAAAAACAGTCGACATCCTTGTGTCTACCCATGGAAAAAAATGCTCTCATATTATCCTGTTTCTCACAAGCCACGTCATCGAATACAATGACTGAATTTGGTTTCGCTTCACTGGGCATTATAACCTCTTCATGCTCATTGAAAGGATAATACTCAACGTCATCTACAGATTGAAGGACTTTTTCCAAAAATTCATACTTTGGTTGTTTAAGGGATTTTGAGTAGATGTAAATATTTTCAAATCTGAGTCCATTTGGATGTATCAGTAGAGCCAGCAAAGCATTTGTCTTTCCACAGTTGGAAGGTCCACAAAATATTGCTCGTACACTGTTTGGCAGCAAATGCCCATGTCGTTTTTCCCTATTCTCGTTTTGAACAAGCGAATCAAAATTTTGGATAGGTAGTTTCACAGGTTGTGCTTCAAACTGCATCTTGACAAAGACTGACTGGAAAGCCTATAAATATCCTGGTTATATAGGTTGGCCCTTCAGTCTGAAAGTATCCCTTGCATAGATATGATCGTTCACAGAGGCAAACGAGTCAGTTGTAAACGAACCGTGAAGCAGGCAAGACGTGGGAGAGGTTTGCTCAACAGAATCATCAACAATTTACCATTTGAGTTGCACTTGCCTGGTTACCAGTACTGTGGACCAGGTACTAAACTAGCAAAACGATTAGCACGAGGTGATCCAGGAATCAATCCACTGGACGAAGCTTGCAAAGAGCACGATATAGCCTACTCACAAAATAGAGAAAATACAGAGGCCAGAAACTCAGCTGACAGTGTACTAGCTGAGAAGGCTTGGAAACGTGTCTTGGCTCAGGACGCAGGCATAGGTGAAAAGGCGGCTGCTTGGGGAATAACAAACGCAATGAAGATTAAGTCAAAATTGGGGATGGGTCTCAAGAATAAAAAACCTAGCACTACACTGAGAAAAATTGTCGCTGCAGCTAAAAAGTCCATGATTTCAAGTAATAATGCGCAAACTGCCATTAAATCTGCACTCAGAGGCGCACGCGCAGCTGTCATGAAGGCTGGTGGAAGAAGAAATGTGAATAAACCTCGTATTCTACCTGTACCGGCCAAAGTAGGAGGAATTTTACCCTTTCTCATACCCGTTTTTGCGGGTCTCAGTGCTGCCGGGGCGCTAGCTGGTGGAGCTGCAGGAATAGCTAAAGCTGTGAATGATGCAAATTCGGCAAAACAACAACTTTTAGAGAATAAACGGCATAATGAAGCGATGGAAGCTATTTCTTTAGGAAAAGGTCTGTACTTGAAGCCATATAGACAAGGATTAGGGCTTCATCTAAAGTCATATAAACAAGGAGCAGGACTTAAATGCAAGTCAAAAAACTCAAAGTGAAGCTACCTCATCGAGCCTTAACTGATGCAGATTTACTCAAATTTGAAAAATCTTTGAAGATTCCGTATTTTCGAGGTGTTTTTATGCGAAATGGATTACCAAAAGGTGGACCACGTAAATATGAATGTGCTATTGTTAATCATGATGATAAAAAAGGACCAGGAACACATTGGTGTGCTTATAAAAAGATTGATGATAAAATAATGTATTTCGATAGCTTCGGTAATCTTCGGCCACCTTCGGATCTCTTCAAGTATTTCGGTGTTGGTAGCATAAAGTATAATCACGAGAGATATCAAAATTACGATACGTTCGTGTGTGGACATTTATGTTTGCAATTTCTATGCAATCAATTAAATTCTAAAAGTACGGTTAATCTATATAAGTGCTGATATTTGCAATTTCAAGTCAGTTGAACGCTAGTTGTCATCATGGATGATTCATTGACACTAACATTGTCGGGAACTTCTCCAATCCTGGAAGCTCACTATTTTCCACCGATTGAGTTGTCTCCTTATAAAAATTACGCACTTGGACTGGTTGAATTTCTAACTTTCAATTCGATACCCAATGTAGACATTGGCCAAAATAAATTTTACGTGGGTAATGAGATAATTGAAATACCTACAGGAAGTTATGAAATAAGTGACATCAAGCGCTATTTACAGAATGCTTTAGTAAAAAAGGGCATTGAAATTCACGTTAAACCAAACAATAATACTTTAAAAAGTGAAATTTATTGCAGTCACGATATAAATTTTGAGCCTAAAGATTCTATCGGCCATTTGCTGGGTTTCTCTCCGCGCAGACTAGAAGCTAAACAAGTTCATGAATCTGATCAACCAGTATCAATCATAAAAGTGAATTCTTTGAGTATTGAGTGCAGCATAACTACAGGTGCATACATTAATGGTCAGAAAGTACATACTATTCATGAATTTTTTCCTGTAGTGCCACCTGGATATAAGATAGTGGAAGTACCAACTCATGTCATTTACCTGCCAGTCGCCGTGCAGACAATAGATCATATACAGCTCCGTATAGTTGATCAAGAAGGACATTTGGTTAATTTTCGTGGAGAAGTTATAACAATTAGACTACACATC
Source organism: Andricus curvator (assembly GCA_932195095.1). NCBI lineage: Eukaryota > Metazoa > Arthropoda > Insecta > Hymenoptera > Cynipidae > Andricus > Andricus curvator. The sequence goes on from CAKNYM010033725.1 coordinate 6,703, forward strand.
AAGTCTCTCTAATAATGGGTATCGTTTTCAACAAAAAGATTGGCTTTGGCTATAATAAACCAGCACAATGTCACAAGCTAATCAGTCGACAAAGAGCAGTCAAAGGGTTAACACCTCAAAGCGTCCTCTTCCTAAAAAGTCAAGGTCTGAAGCCTAAAAGAAGAAGAGAATAAAGAGATTCAAGATTTTTTGCACCTGCATCTGTAAATTTGTCTATCAACGTTTGATAATTTGTCATGGAGGGGGAAATTTTAAATATTCAAGCACCAATCATCTTTGATGAGTCAATTGCACACTGTGAAATTCATGCACATCAGCCTTATGCCTCATCAACCTTCAACAACAGTGATGAAATTCGGATTGCTGTTCAAAATCAGGACCATTGTCTCCTGCCGAGCAAAAGCTCACTTCATGTACATGGAAGAATTGTAAGAACTGATGGAGCACCAGTGACAAACACAGTTTTAGTTTCTAATGCCATCTGTCATTTGTTTGAAGAAGCAAGATACGAAATAATTGCAATAGAAATTGATTGAAATAAAAACGTTGGCCTCACTAGTCTCATGAAAAATTATGTATCTCTAAATCCTGGACAATCACGTTACATACAGAATACTGGTTGGCTTGAAATAAATGATAATAATCAATCACTAACCATCGCTACTGGTTACTTTGATGTAGCCATACCGCTTAACATGATATTTGGTTTTGCTGAAGATTATCACAAAATCATTGTCAATGCTAAGCATGAACTTATTTTGACAAGATCGAAAAGTGATGCAAATGCCATCTTGCAAGCAGCCCCCATTGAGCAGTATAAAATTGAAATTAATAAAATAGAGTGGTTATTGCCTAGCGTTAGACTGTCAGATTCACGAAAATTTCAGTTGCTAAAATATATTGAAAAAGATCCACCTATTCCAATCAGTTTTCGAACTTGGGAACTGTATGAATATCCTCTACTTCCAACTACTTCAAACCATGTTTGGACAGTAAAAACCTCAACACAATTGGAAAAACCGAGATTTGTCATACTTGGATTTCAAACAAACAGAAAAAATAATACTATTAAAAGTTCTAGCAACTTTGATCATTGCAATCTGACTAATGTCAAACTACTTTTGAATGATCAGTGTTATCCTTATAGTAATTTGAATCTTGATATTAATCAAAATCAGTACGCTCTTCTTTATGAAATGTATACAAACTTTCAAGCTAATTACTATGGTAAAGAACCGCAACCATTGCTATCGAGAGGAGAATTTATACAGTATGCACCTCTAGTAGTAATTGACTGTTCTAAACAAAATGAGTCACTGAAATACGGTCCAGTTGACGTTCGTTTGGAATTTGAAACTAGTGAAAATTTTCCCGCTCAAACGTCAGCATATTGCTTAATTTTGCATGATCGTATAGTTGAGTATAAGCCAATAAGTGGTGTGGTGAAAAAGTTGGTATAAAACTGCTGTAAGCACGAACAAATAGTTTAGTTGCATTCAAGATGCAGTACATTGTGGATATGCAGGGCTTCAAGTTACCAATCAATAAATTTGTCTTGAAAGAATTGTCTATATTACCAATCTATGATGAGACAGTCAAAAAGCCATATTCTTTTCTCTTTCAACCACCCTGCAAGTGGAACAACGTTCCACCAAAATATAAGTCTATAAACATTTGGGCAGAGCGGAAACACCATGGAATACTTTGGAATTCTGGTGATTTGCCCTATTCTCTAGTACCTGTAATACTCGAGAGCGTTTTAAAAGATGCAACAAAAATGTATGTGAAAGGATTAGAAAAAAAGAATTGGCTGCAACAATTTGTGGAAATATCGTGTGAAATTGTTGATATGCTTGATTTGGAATGTCCCTCGCTGCAGGGATTGCGTGAGATGTTTCGAATTAATGATATTATATGTACTCATCATATGTATGAAAATTACTCTAATTGCGCAATTGAAAATGTACTTTTATTGAAAAACTGGATGTCTTTGGAACAGTTCTGATAGATTAGTTTTTAATTTGTAGAGATAAGAAAATATTTTTCTACATATTTAATTTATAGTCTACTTATTTTTAAGTATAATGTACTGGCTTTTTTGGAAATAAATAAAAAAGCAAAAAATAAAAAGAAACGTGTGTTGTTTTTTCCGAGTTCCTTGCCCTTATAATAATAAGTGCGAATAGTAGATAAGCAAATGGTTAGGTCAGTGAACATCGCTGGCATCGTCCTCGGCATTGAGAGATTACGTCTGCTGGATCAGGTTGCATCCGATAGCTACAGCAGTTTGAGAAAACGATTTTTTCAGGTTTCATTAAATAAAAAACACCAATTTAGATTCAATTAATTTTCTGTTCTTTATTTGAAATAACTTGTATTTCACAAACAATTGTACAGTTTTTTTTCGACTCCTTCTTCTAATTCACATATATACAATTTATACATATTATAAAGATGATTCATTCCATTCACTGTAGACTATATCTGTTACATCAAAGGCTATATACAGTAGACTATATCTGTTACATCAAAGGCTATATACAGTACATATACTTAGATCTCTCTCATCGATATATCTCTATCTCTCTCACTCATATATCCACATCACTTATCATGTTTTATCACCATGCTTATTTCGATACATATACACAATTTTCCGTAGCGTACAGTAACAATGTACATAGGTATATACAAATACTACATATACATATATATACAAATACTACATATTACTCATTACTTTATACATTGGATGCATCGACTTCCATGGGTTCAGAGACTGTATGTTTATATCCCCATGGAAGAGTGTCGGTGGTACCAGGGAGTAGCATTCTTTTATCGTCATGCCAGCTGAGAGCAATCTTATCTTGGATGATTGAGTGAACCTCGTGTTTTCGGCTTCGGATTAGGTGTTGAGTTTTAATCAGATTTTGACAAGATGTGAGAGTCTGCTTATAATCGTCGAATGTTATGGTTTTTAATGTTGATCCTTTGATACCCTTAGCCCTCTTTTTTTCATCTTCACCCAAAACCTTATATGCATACAATTTCGATCTCAAGCCCACAAATTCAGTCATTATTTCGCCGTTGCATTCATCCTTCATGAGACCTAATACTTTTTTATTTTTTAGAGGAATTCCGTAAACATTATCGGGAGGATAATCTGACGTGTCAAATTTATGAATATCCCGTTTAATGTAGTCGTAAAAGTTGGGAACAGTGAAATGATAGATGAGACTGTCTGTGTCTGTATATAGTAATTTTGCACAATTTCCAAAATTTGGTAGAATATAGTTATAATGAAAATCGTACGTGATTATTTTGGATATATCAAGAACCGTGAATCCAATATAGATGGGTTTATTGAAGAAAATTTTCGTTTTATTCATTTCAATGATTACCATATCCTCATCAAATATGGTACAACTGTGAAAATTTGGTTTGGCAATTAGAGCTTTTGCACCATATCTCCCCTCCCATTTTGTCACAAGCCTAACATCTTTGTGCTTCCTGACATTTTCCATAGTCTTTCCAAAGACGGAATTGTTCATTAATTTATAGAAATTCTTTTCAAATTCGTTGGTCGCTCTTTTTCTGTGTTCTGTATTTAAATCGATATAGTCTTTTAACCATGCCTTTTGTTTGAATTTTAGCACACGATGAATTTTCGTTAGTTTCATGCCTAATTTCAAGTACATTTTTAGATTTCGGTAATGTAGTACATAATTTTTCTTTGGTAGCAAATTGGTTACTAACTTTGGAATCTTACATTTTGAACCAGGAGGCACAAAGTGTTCTGGACATAATGGAAGGTCCTTGTGCAAATCGTGAAGCTCTTCTGGGTACTCTAGATCCACTTCAAGAATATAACCTTCAGGTGAATCATCAGGCACATTGAAAAAATTTGGATTATTCTCAAAATTTTCAAACCATTCAAAATCTTGATATGGCAAATGTTCACTCATAGCTTTACCATACTGATTGTTGACGTCAAAGTAAAAAATGTATGACTCGGGATCGAATGGATTAAAATCTTCTCCCATAAATCGATTGTTTGCTTTTGCAAACCTGTTTGAGCATTGTGAAACACCACCTCTGATTGCTTTCTGAATTAATAGTAACATTTCTACATCAGTTAGTAAATGTAGTTCAATTCCTGTGTATTTTAGCATTGCATCAAAAGAAAGTCCCGGTGCTGTGTAATAGTGCAAAGGGTCTAATTTATATGTTGCAAAACAAGTTTTTCTAAAGTTTTCGAAAATGTCTGCTAAAAGCAGTACATCGGTGTTGAGGTACAAATCTGAATACTGCCCTAAAGTTTGCAAATTAAAAGTTTCCCACACTTTACACGCATGTTGGTAATCTTCATCGGAAATATGGCAATCGTTTAATTTTGAATAGAATGCCTCTTTTGGAGGTAGACTCTCTTCTTCCAATTTTTGCCAGCTGTCAATGTAATCATATGGGAATACACCTTTTCTCGTTAATAGATTGAATTCACTGTCATTTTTACAAAATTTTCTCGTAATTGTTTTTTCACTGTCATTGAGATATGAGGCCAATTTCTCTAGACTACTTGGCATAAATCGGAAAGAATCGATAAATCTAAGTTTGACTTTAGTATCTGGAACATCTTTTGTAAATGAGATATATTTTTCTTTATTGATTGGCAGTAAAGAGACATGTCCCTCAAAACTTTTGGCTAACTCTTTGATAAAAAAGTGTGAGTCGTAGCCAGATAAATTATGGAAAACTACTGGAATTACATGAGAGTCTTTGTAATTGATGTTGAAGCTTCCGTGTGCTGGACCACGGTACTTACCTGTGAAGTGACAGTGGTCACGATGTTTCACATCATCTTTCCTAAATTCTTTTTCGCAAATGTGACATACTTTAGCATTTAGAAAATCTTGTTTTTGCTTTGTTGTTAATTTTTCCATTGGTACTGGATTTTGAAAACGGGAATTCACTTTAATTGCTAAATCTTTTAATTCGTTTATAAACCATTGAATACAGTCTTTATCCCGATAAACTTTAGGTTCTGAAGTTGAATCATCGAAACTGCACTTTCTATAATATGCAACACTTGTGGGGATATGCTTTTGATACGCCGCTTGATCTATTTGAGAATTTGTAACTGGTTCCAGCAAACATTCGATGTCTGCGTATACAGCAAATGGTACATTTTCCTTGTATCTATGATTTTTAAATTTTAATATGTTCCCACCTTCCTTCTCTGTTGGAAGTATGACTCTACAGTTATTTAAATGTTCACAATCAACTCTGTGCTTTATTAGAGATTTTTCAAATTTGAAATGACACAAGCACCTATCGCAGAACCATGTGCGAAGATTTTCTTTTGTAAACTGTGATTTTATGAGTCGAGATAGATTTTTTATCCACGCAAAGTGATACACTGGATTATTTTCGCTGTCATCAAAATCAGTATTTTCAAGCATTAACAAGTGAATTGTGGGGCATTTCGATTTCTCATTACTTATATACAGAGGGACAATCTCATCTTTTTTCATATTTTCCTCATGTTCTACACCGTAAACATTGATGCGCAATTCATTTATTTTTTCGAATTTTTTTATATTTTCAAAAGTGATGGGAAAACTGATTCCATCATGTTTGAGTTCTGAATTGAAATGCGGGTAGGAAGTGACGCGAGATACATGATCTTTCGCAGGATGAAGAGCGGCCATTACCGACCAGAGAAAACAGTATTCGTCATTGTTCTCAATATTTACGACTGCTTTTTTGTCTCTGATAAATTTAGGTAAACTCACAAAAGTTGATGATCCTGCTGTGAAAGGTGTATATTTATTCATATTTACATTTAAATTTATAATTTCTTTCAATTTCCATCCAGATTTTGTTTGCTGGAAATCCTCTACTTTAATCAAAAGTTGCTCTCTGACTTTACTTTCAAACCATTCATTTATTTCAGTTGATTGTAAAATAAGTTCGTTTTTAGTATTAAAAAATTTAAGCTCTTCAATTTCCTGACCGTTTTCTATAGCACTGAATTTTGCAGCTAGAATAACATTTGTTTTTAAACCTGCAACGAAACTTTTCAAAGCATTTTTTAATCTACAAGTTATCATTGTTTTTGAATCTTCGAGAAAAGTATCTAAATCTTTGTGGGTTAAATTTACAACCAAACCTGTTCTCACTCGACTCTTAAATGCAGACTCCAGATCCTGCCATCTGATCCTGTCTCCTTTCCTATCCAAACCCTCGTTCACACCAGTTCCACTCTTCTGTAGCTTTATGAATAATCTATTCTTGGATGTCAGTAGGCCAATAGTTGCTTGTAGTTTATTTTTTTTGCCCAAAGATAAATTTTGGTTCCCCTGACGCAAAATTTTATTGAGCCTTCGAATATCCTGGGTGCACTGATGCTTCCAGTATAAGATCTCCGAAGCTGTTGCATTTTCATTTAAAATGTCATATACATCATCGTAAATCTGGAGAACCTTCTTACAGTCCAATGATTCCATTTTTGAATATTATTCTCATAGGATGGTTAGAGGACAACTGGAAAAAAATTCGCTATGAATTGACTTTTATAGTCAAACAATTTCACAAATATTCCAACGGATGGCACTGTGTTTAAATTTTAAATAATAAGAAGGAGCACTAACCGATTTTCAACAGCAGGTTTCTTATCTCCAGTTCACAAGTCGTATATGTCACTGAATGTATGGTAATAATAAGAATAAACTTTTAAAAAGTCGAAAAAAAGTATATATTAAAGTGTACAAAACTGTACTGTTATTTAAAAACAGTTCAAAAAATATTTAAAATCACTATATCAATTTTCACTTCTCTTGACTTTTTTATGCTTGTGTATTTCTCAAATGCTGGATGACAACTGAGAGAACTATATGCGAAGCGCGTCTTTTATAGATGCACATTTGCTATCCTTGTCTATTAATATATTTCCCTCTTTGTCTTAATGTTCTAGAACGTTCTACATTATAATCCATACGTTCGGGATATAATTTTTGCAACGCAAAAAAAATGTAATGCGACATTAAAATAACCTTCAAGTTGTTTACGAAAAATTCTTTCCAGAAATTGCCTAGTATAATTTGAAATATTGCATCATATGATGCAACAAAGTTCTGGAAGATTCTACATTAT
>CAKNYM010033726.1:0-13873 GCA_932195095.1 Andricus curvator
TCCCCTTCCCTGTAAAGGCCCCCTTCCCTCCCCATCCTCGCGTTAAATTCCCCACCCAGTACCACCATACCCTCTTCTCTTTCACCTAACAGGTCTTCCACCCTTTCTTTAATTCTTTCCATCCCATCCTTATTGTACACAGTCACAAACTTACACATTACCCCTCCTATCTTTACTTTCCTCATTTGCACTCCCTCCCCCTCTTCCTCTCCGTGACCTTCTTCCTCTAATCCATCTCTAATCCCCGTTATAATTCCCCCACTAGCCCTTCCTTTCTTCTTCACTCTGACCGCCTCCTGGAGTCTCAACCTATACCCCCTTGGCAGCTTTGGCTCTATTTTATCCCATTCCTTTCTTTCCACCCACGTCTCTACCAGTCCTACCACATCAAATTCCTGGATATACCTCCAGAACTCCTCATCCTTCTTCTTTACCCCTGCTACGTTCCAGTAAAGCACCTTCACAACTCCTCTACCCTGCATTACCCCCACCCCCCTACTTCCTACGAAACAAATTCCCCTGCACTTCCTTCAACACCTCTTTCTCCTCGTCCCACACCCACATTTTCTCGTCTATTTTTATTTTCCGATATCCTACCTTCGCCGATCTCCCTTCACTCCTCTCCTTCCTAGCCCTGTCGTAAAGCATTCTCTGTACATCCCTTTCCTTTCTCGTCAAATCGTGATCGATGAAAACTTCCTTATCGTTTATCCTATTTTTGTTTCTCATTACCCCCAATTTTTCTTCCCAGCTCTCCAACTCCACAACCGCCACTTCTTTCTCCTTTCTCCCCTCCAACTTAACTTTCCCTACCCTGCCTTTATTCCACCCTATGCTCTGTAGCAGCGCTTCCACACCCTCCCTTTCTTCCCCGCTCTTCATCTTCAACCCTCTTATCACAATATTATTTCTCCTGTCTGCCTTCTCCTTTCTCTCCATTCTCAACTCCATTGCCCTTATCCTTTCCCTATCCGCCCTCTCCTCCTTTTCATTCCTACGCTCTCCCACTTTCTCTTCTATCATATTCCCTAGCCTCTCCCAAATACCTTTAATCTCGCCCCCGCTACCCCCGACACCTATTTCCATTTCCGTCCTGCCCTCCACCTTCTCAAGCCTTTTTTCCGTCCTTTCTTTCCACGCCCTAATCTCCTGTTCCATCTGTTTTATTTTAACTTACGTCCTCCCTCAGCCCCCTGATCTCGCCTAACAACATCCCGAGAGCCTCCTTTTCCAACTCCCCTCCATTTTTTTGGGGGGTGACCTCGGTGTTATCCCGCTTTTTTTAAACGGGCTCTCGACCTCGCTTTTCTCCGGACTCTCTTGGCTGTCTCTCTTCCTTTTCAAGAGATCCTCCCCGTCACTTGCGCTTGACGCTCTCTCCCTTACCTTCTCGCTTCCTTCGTTGCCACCGTCCCGATTTCTCCCTCTCCCCGACGCACCGCTCGACACCGGGCGACGCGTTGTTGGCCGTCGTGGCTTGTGGAAAATTCCCTCCCCGTCGGTTTCACTACCAGCACTGCCAGTACTCTCGCTGCCCACCTCCCGCTCTACCGCCGGTAACTGGGACCTATCCATGCAGTACCTGCCGCAACCGACAGATGTCTCTGCCAAATGTTGGCGTCTTTCACCGCCAAATTTTCCTTTTTTTTCGCCTTTTTTTTCAATTCCTCAGTCCCTGCAGACACCCCTTTCTCTCCCTGAGCATCCCCTAACTTTTCGAGAACCACCCTTGAACCCTCGAAAGCCCAGGACTCCTGACCACGAACTCCCCCGATTAATGGCCAACCTAACCTCACTTTCCCTATCCAGCTAGATACCACCTCCCACCCACGCTGAAACTCACTTTTTATCTCCCCAATTCACCCCACACAACCCTACTCACCTCCTCGGCTTCCACCCTCACACTCCACTCACACCTTCCATACAAATTCCGTAAAATTCTCTCTCCACCTGTCACTAAACACGTTCTCACTTCCGCCACCAACATGCAAGTCTAAACCCAATTTTTATAATAATGCAGAAAATTGTTCTTTTGAAAAAGGGGCAGTAGAAATTCTACTAAATGAAACTCTACTTTTGCAAATTCTACACCGCTAATTCTACAGGCGAAAACTCTATACACAGGGATATTTATTAAACAAATTAAATGTTTTAAATGTAAACTCAACACTGTAAAATTACACACCGTAAATTTGTACACAAAATAATTGAAATTTTCAAAGAATTATTTATTAAAATATTTTGTTAAGAATTTTGTTGTTGTGTAGAGTTGATTTAAATTCAGAAAATTTAAAGTCTCATTTTGTATAGAATTTTACGGTGTAGGATTCATAACCATTTTGAGTTGAAATTGAAAATAATCAATTTGTTTAATAAATATGATTGTGTAGAGTTCTCGCGTGTAGAATTAGCGATTTAGAGTTAAATTTTATAGAATCACTACCACTTCCCTCACGGTTATTATATTAAGTAAACAATAATTCGTAAATTTTTATATCTCTGTAATTGATTACGAATTAAATAAATTATAATTAAACAATACAATTGTATAATAGAATTATTTTTTATTTTATTCGATTTTTTTATATATAATATTTGATAAACTTATTAAGATTTGACTATTAGTCAACTGAGTACCAGTAACAATAATCGAATAACGCAAAAATTTAACTTTTTGGTAAAAAATTTACTTTTTTGTTAAAAAATCATATTTTTGGGTTGGAAATTCCACCGTTTTATAGATAATTCATCCTTTTGGCTTTAAAATTCAACAATTTTGTTGAAACCTCGTCTTTTTTTGTAGAGCAATAATCTTTTTTCTGGAAAATTCATCATTTTGGTTGAAAATTAAACGACTTTGGTTGAAAGTTGAACTATAGTTCAACTTTCAACCAAAGTCGTTTGTTAAGCATTCATATTCGTTAAGATTCACCTCCATTGGTTGACAATTTAACTATTCCATTTTTAGAAAATTAATCTTCTGGGTTTAAAAGTCATCTTTTCGATTGAACTCTTGTTGAAAATTCATTTTTTTTAAAAGATTTATCACTATAGTTGAAATTTTATCTCTTTGGTTGAAAATGTAACTATTTTGTTGACAATTCGTTTTTTTTGTTCAAAATTAATTTTTTTATCTAAAAATTGCACTTATCCATTTTTTGTTAGAAATGTATCCTTTTATAAATTGAAAATACAACTTTTTCGCATTTTCATGTATTTTCTTGAAAGTTCGTCTTTATGGTCGAAAATTATTCTTTTTGGTTATAGATTCATCCTTTTTGATTAAAAATATAACTGTTTGAATCAAAATTAGTCTAGTTTGGTTAAGGATTCAACAATTTGAAAGAAAATTAAAGTATTCGGTTGAAAATGAACTTTTTTGTTAAAAATTAATATTTTTGTTGAAATTTAACTATTTGATTAAAAATTAAACAAATTGTATGAAAGTTTAACTTTTTTGTAGAAAATTAATTCTTTGGTTAAAAATTAATATTTTTGTGTTGAAAGTTAATGTATTTTGTTGAAAATTCATGTTTGTTAAAAATTCATATTTTTTCAAGATTCACCTCTTTGGTTTAAAATTTAACTTTTTTTGTTGACAATTCTGTGTTTTTGATAAAAATAATTTTTTTTATGTGAAAATTGCACTTATCCATTTTTGGTTAGAAATGTACCCTTTATAAGTTGAAAATTCAACTACTTAGTAGAAAATTCATGTATTTTGTTGAAAATTCGTCTTTCTGATAAGAAAATTAATCTTTTGTTTGTTGAAAATTCAATATATATTTCGACTTGAAATCTTAAAAATTAAAAGTGTTTCATATTGCATTCAATATGGTATTTACATTAATTGTATTTAAAAGAATTTATTCCTCCATATGATTACCCTATTTTCGTGAAAAATCACCCTATTTCATATGTCTAAAACTAAGTTTTACATAAGGGCTAATACGAGGGGTTGTATGTATTAGTTGTCGGGCGTAGCGTAAATTACTAATTTGAGAAATTAAAAGATCCTACTCTTCACCTTCTTACCTAAAAACCAGCTGTATAAAATGTGAACCCGGAAAACCGGGAAAGACATGTTTTTCTTGATTTACTTCAAGATTGTTGCTCGTATTGGAAAATTATTACAATAAAAATTGTCCATATCACGACTGTCCCGAAGAATAAGTCACTAACAAAGTTTTCCGTATACAGAGTGTATCAACTGTATTTTACTTCGCTGGAGTGTCGTACTCTATGTATTTTCAAATGGAGATACGACACGCTGTAGCGAAGCATAATACAGTTGACTGATACGCTCTTTTTTCGGAAAAATTGGTTAGTGACTTATTCTTCGGGACAGTCGATCTATGAAGTACATGTTTTTGGTTCTATCAATTTTTTTACCTTTACTTATTAGAGGACTCTATGAAAAAAATGAATCGCCATGTTTAAACCCTTAAACCCCTAATTGGATATTTTTTCTCTGTTATCACAAACGTTTCACAAAAATTAATTTAAAGAAACAAATCAAATTAAAAGTTTTGTCAATCCTTGGTCGGAAATTTGGCACAAGTGCGAACAAGTAGAACTACTTGTATTTTTACAGGAAAATACTAATGAATATAATAATTTTAAGAAAGCTAAGAAATTCAGGTGGCCATTTTAATCGAGGAAAAAATTCCCGGGCATTTCCCGGTTCGCAAAAAATTATTGAATTATTTTTAATTCTTTGGAATTCTTTTGATTAATTTTAGTTTCCGAATTTTTATTTGGGGACATGTTACCGATGAGACATTTAATTATACTTCAATTTCTCACTTATAAAGTTCTAAAAAACAAAAATACACATTTTTAAACATAGTTATACTATTGAGATATAATCTACTATGATTATTCACAAAAATATATATCTTACAAGGGAGTGCCCGGTAGTGGGTTTTCTGTGTGGATTAATAATTTTCGCAAATAAAGATCTTGGCTCCAAACTAAAATTTGGAAATACCTAGGTCCAAATATTGGCCTTATTATTTATTAAAATATTTCTATATTCAATTCTCTTATAAACTTTTATTCAAGTATGCAAAAATAAACATTTTAAATGTTCTTTCTTTAATGAAAAACAGTTCGCTTTTTCAAACTTGTTTCGCAAACAAATTTATTTTCTATGAATGTTATTAATTTAATAAATTTGTTTGAATTTCGCAAACATATTCAAAATCAGAATATGAATGGAATAAAAATAATAAAAAATAAAATAATATAAAAATATGAATCATTGATAAATAAATTAATTAATTGATGCAAAATATTTTTTTGGAAAAAACGAAAATATTTCGAAGAAGTGAGTCTTTCATTGAAAAAAGCATTTAAAATATTAATGTTTGCATGAATTTAAAAAAATATTAGAAGGGAATCGAATATATTGATATTTTTTCTAATAAAAATATTTTAAAAACTGGAAAAAACTACACGCAGCGGGAATTCAGCCCCGAACCTTACGTCTAAAAACCAGGTGCGCTACCGCCTGGACTTTCGGACAAGTTGGAAGAGGATATTTCTCAAGTCTATAAATTGGCGACGAACGATGCGTTTGGCTAGTCGTCTTGAAATTTCAGGATGACTAGTCTAGACGTAGCCTACTTGAAAGGATGTTTTCTCAAAACTGACCAAATATTGGGTCCTAGGACTTTCACAATTTTACTTTGGGGTCATGATAACATAAAAACCGTTTAAGAACATTCTTGTCAACGACACGACATTTTTTTTTGTAATATCATAATCGAAGCCTTAGTTACTGAGATGCACCCTATAAGGTTTATAGTTCCTACTGCTTTTGATTTTTTTGGGATTCTTTGAATTCTTTGAATTAATTATAAACTGTTTGGATTTCTTTGAAGTTTTGAATTCTGATGAAGATAAAAATTGCATGTGGTTAAGTCCCCTAGAATATTTGATGTTTAGTTTTTCAATTAAATTCTAATTAAATTAAAATTTCTTATTCTTGTAAATTTGATATTTAATATAATTAATATTTTAATATAGTTCAAGATTTTGTTTTGAAAAATCTGTCGTTTCTTCTTATAATATCTCATAGATTTTTCTATTCAAGAATAAATCTTATTCAAGATTCATTGCTTAAAACTAAGTAAGACTTAAAATTTTTATTTTCAAGTAAATAAGACTCTAATACTTTCAGTAGAAATAGACTTGTAGAAATAAAACCACTCGATTTTCATTGAAAGTATCAGACTCATATTTAATGGAAAATAAAAGTTTTAGATCTTACTTATTTTTGAACAATGAAACTTGAAGAAGATTTATTCTTTAATAGAAAAATCTACAAGATATTATAAGAACAAACGTCGGGTCTTTCAAATAACATATTGAACTATATTAAAATAGAAATTATATTAAATACAAAATTGAGAAGAATAAAAATTGAAATCTGCAGAACAATTTAGCGATATATTAGTGACAGAATATTGAGGAAATTTAAACCGTTGTTGTGTGTACTGAAATTTCAGTACCAATAACTGAACTTTTTTCGGAATCGATAGATATACAGCAAAGATATATAATATCTTTGCATACACTTTGGTTATTTGCGCTAAAAAATGTTAAACAAATTTCTTGTTTGCAGAGTTTTTAAATTTTCTAAAGTTAAAACATTTTTACATACCTAGAGGTAAAAAAAGTATCAATTTTTTCGGGTTTTAAACAGTTATTTTCTAAGACATAATTCCTATTTAATTCACCCTCGTTTTCCAGTGACCAAAATGCACTAGAAAAAAAATCGCCAATACCCAGGAATCAAAATTGGATATACAGTGAATTTTTAAATTTTTAATTTTGGTATTTAATGAAATAAGATAAATGAGAATTTGTGGTTTAAAAATGCTTGTGTACTAAATTAAAAAAAAATAAATACTGTAGGAAAATCGACAAGATCCAGGAGTCGAAATTAGAATTACAGCAAATTTTCAAAATTCGGGATTTGGTATGTAATGCCAAATTGTGTGTAATTGCCAATTTTTTCTCTAGTGTATTTCCATACTTAAAAATTCCACGCATGCTTGAAAAAATTATAAAACCACAAGTGAAAAAAATAATTCTATGAAATAGAAAATTTCAAATTCTGAAAATTTGCTGTACTTCTATGAACGATATTAAAATCCCCAAAAATAAAATTCTTGACACTGTAAAATTCCCGTATAATAAAATTCCAAAAACGATAAAATTCTCGAAGAGTTTATAATATTACCGAATTTAAAAATTCCCGACATAAAATTGCCTAATTATAAAATATCCAAACTAGAATATTCCTTAATTATAAAACTGTAGAATTTTAATTATTAAAAAAATTGTTTTTTAATAAATATTATTTATTTATTAAAAATACGATAATAAAATATTTTTCTATCAAATAAATTTTTGTTTAATATTTAAATTTGTATTGAATTATTATTTGAAGTTAAAATAAAAACCGTATAAACAAATTGATGTAAAAACACGTGAGCCTCAAACAGAAAATGAATTTCTCCCTAAAATTTCTTTGAACTTAATAACATTTTCCAAACAAACTTTGCGGGATTCAAGTCAGCACTAATTTATCTCGAAGTTTTCTAACAATTAAAAATTCGATTTTTGAGAACATTTTTGTTGTATTTAAAAGAAATATGATGTACATTTTCAACCAAAATTGTTTATCCAGAAATATATTTTTCTTCAATTATTGTAATTTTGAATTTAAACAATCTTTGTTTAAAACTTTAAACTTAAAAAAAGTTTTTTCTCTCGTATAAATATTTGATTATTTTAATTAAAAAAAATATGTATCGAAGAAAACTTGTTTTCAGCCCTGATTTATCTCGACATTTCTTCTTAGTTTTTCTTTTTAAATTAAAAATTCAATTTTCGAGAACGCTTTTTGTAGTTTTTTGGAAAGACTATGTACAAAAAACCTGTCTCAAGCTTCAGATTTGCAAAAATTCTATACATTCTTAAATACACTCAAATTTCGGTTCAGTCTAGTAATGAAAATTAAACTTCAAAGTACAAAAAATTATAATGTAAAAAAACTTATCTATCATTTACAGAAACATGAACGTATTAGAAATTATAATATTTAAAAAATATATAAACATAATTATCTTGTTGAGGGTATTACTCTCAAAATTCAGTTTATTTATTAACATCATATCAGTGCTTCTGTGTTTATTAGTTTTTCATTATTTATTCCAAATATGTATTTTCGGCGTGCCTAGCCATTGCACTAATAATTATTATATTCGGAAGTGCGGTGTTTCTGTAGCGATACATGTCAAACTTTTCTAACCTTAAAAAATCTTTCTACTGCTTTACCATCATATTTTACGAAAAAAGAGAAATCCAGCGCTCGTCTTAGTGATGGGGCCTGACCAACGTGACTGTGGTAATACGCGGTATTCTCGGTAATTACCGTCATGACGGTAAAAGATGGAAAAAGTCGGTAAAACTGATTTTTCAAATTGATAATAAGTTTTGAAGCGATGTTTCGCAAATAGAATAATAATTAATTTGTCTAGAAGTTCAATTTCAATTGTATCTGACCGCAAAAGTATTAAATTGTACCAACAAAATTAGAAATATGGGAAACATAACCTCAAACCTTAGCTTAAGACAGTGCGAAATTTGAAATTCTACTTATCTCTTTGTTTATATTTATTGTTGTGCAGTTAAATTCTCCACATAATGGAAAAAGATTGAAGAATATGAAAAACTTTTGTTGATATCTTATATTATACTTTTATAAATAATTAGGTTTCTCTGTGTAAAACTATAAAGAGTGAAATAAAAATTGCTATGTTGCATATTTTTCATTGGATTAAGTTTTGGAAGGTGTTTGTAAATGAAAAATGTATTGAAATGATAATTAAAATACGGGTAATTAAAAATTTAAAGATTTAAAAATTGTTTGCGCATATTTTTCTAAATTAAACTAGTTTTTAGCATTATTGTATATAATCTATAAAGTTTTGTTTATCGTCAAGATGAACATTCCTTACTAAAAAAAAAATCACGAATCATCAGAAAAAAAGTCAGGACTGCTGGCCATTTCTGACCACTTTTGTTACGTTTCTCGACGGAAATCGTCAGGAAAAGTCAGCATTCGTGGGAAAATGTTTAGAAATCGTCAGAACTTGGGTTTGAAGGGTAATCTCTTTATTAGTGTTCCAAGAATAGAATGCCATAAAACCTAATCCCTTTTATATTTGCCAGGTTATGTATATTATTTATTTATGCACATATCTTTTTACTAACATTTAATTATTAATACTTATATGTACAATACGTGACTCTGAAGATGAATCTGAGAATGTTTCCGTTTGGCATATCTCTTTATCCTTACGAGATACATTATATTTATCCTAATTTTAAACTTTTTAGGAATATTTTTAGGTAACTGAAATCGTGGGCACAACACAGAATTAAAGAAAAATTGTGGGCAAATGATTTTATTTTGACAGCTAATTTAAATAGTCCGAGGATATGGTGAAATGCATTTTGTGCTTCGACCTCTTTCGGAAAAGTTGCATCTGCAATTTTCGCACTTCCTGCTAACGTTCCTCCACAAAAGACTTTTTCGCAGGAAAACAATGAGTCGCTTTAGCAAACTAGAGAATATGTTGTCTATAACATCTCATAATTTTTAACATTCGACTTTAACATGTTGGCATAATAATTTTTTCAAGTGCCTTCTGTAATGGAAAGAGAATACTTATTTATATGTGATTTTACCTGATTTTTCGAGTTTCAACAGTATTAAAAAATGTGATCCTTAAAAAATGTTGTAAGAGCTTGTTTGTATAAAATAAAAAGATTTAATTTATTTTCATTGTTTTGTAATATTCATTTATTTCTAATAATTCAGAAATTACTGAAAATTATTTTGCTTGTAACTATAACATCGTAATTCTAAAGCAAAAAGAAAAGTTTTACGTAAAACAAAGTTTGTTAAAGTCCTTCAGAAAAAGTTCTTATCTTTGCTCATTTGATATTTCCCAGCATATTAAAAAATCAGTGAGGAGTCACACATAATTTTAAAATTTGCTAACAAAAATTGTACTTGAATCATTAATTTAAACTTTTATGTAAAAAATACATTATCAACCAAATGGCTAATTTGCCATTTATTCCATATCTGACTTATCTACTTTTTAGTAAAAAATACCTTATAAATATTTGCAAGCATAAAAACTGGATGTTTTAATTATTTCCATAATTTATTAAAACCTGCATTTACAGAATAACTAATTTAAGCTTCTTCATGTCATTTCATCTCGTGTTCGAAATTCCCGCACACTTTAGCAGACAACATTTTGAGGTTACTTCTAATCTAGCTACATATTTCTCAATTTTCAACCTAATTCTTTTTCATAGCCAAGAAAAATTGCGTGCAAATAGGCCTATTGGGTTTTCCAAATTCATCTAGAACTTCAATTTAATATCATTTTCCTTTCTTTTTGTTAAAAAATGACTTTTACCGACTTTTACCAACTTTTACCACTTTTCCTGACCGTCATGACGGTAAAACCTGTGTCACTTCCCATCACTAGCTCGACTTCGTAGTACGGTGAGGGCAGCACCTCGATATGGCAGAAAATGAAATGTCCTATACATGATCCAATAAATACATGGTCTAGCCACTTGAGGGCCCCGTTTTGTCCAAGGTACGCAACCGCTTAGTTTCACCATTTTGTTAGTATAACCGCGCAGTTTGAATCTGATGCGTACTCTCTGTACGACAAACTATTGTAGGAAAATTAGTATGTAGGAAGATAATATTATGAAAATATTGGAAGAATGAATTCCATAATTACTTGGAATACGTACTGAATGATGTATATTAGAACACTGATAAGAAAATAAATTATACTTGAGACAGAATGGAAGTTCCTAAATAATACTGAATGACAGCAATCAAAAGTACATAAAAATTTTGATATTCATGATAAATAATAACATTTTCAATATCTCCGTTTTACAGTATATACATAATTCTCATGTCGCCAATTCTTTCAGAAAAATATAAGCAAAACTGACAGAGGTCTGTAATAGGATTACAAGGGTCCGTACATTTTACAGAAAAGTTTGTAAGGTTAAAGAGATTAATGAATCTCATTTTTACGATGAAAATATAAGTCCGTAACAGTAATTGCTAAATAACATCCTAATATATACATGTACGGAAATAAATTATTTTTAAATCGATTTAGAAATAATGCAATCAAACTTTAAACCAAATTCAAATTTTGTTTTGGATATTTTTTTGTTGATATTGTTAATAATGACAAATAATGGAAAGGAAGCTTACATCACAATAATCAGTATATCTTTCATTAACAGTTATGAAAGTACAATCTGGTGAAATTTGGATTTTTATATTTTCTTTTTACATATATCACACTTACTCGTACTGACGGACAATTTGAAATCGTTAACACAATACCAAAGAAAATTAAAAATATTTAAAAATCCAACTTTTTGTTGATGGGACAAATCGAGATAAAGTTTGAAAACCTCTATGACCTTTATATGGGACAATTCTTAAATGTGTTTAAAGCTCAGAAAAGAAAAAACCTTCGTTTTAGGAATGCACCAATATTTACAGTACCTAATTTTTTGTTTTGATGTTAATCTTTTACCTGCGATTATTATACAAAAACTTTTGTCATTTTCGGAATGAACAATATGTGTGCGGGATAAATTTTATTCATTAAGATAATTTACAACAATAAATCAACATTTTCTTCATCTTCGACATTTCGGAGAGAAAACTTTGTCCACGAATCACCATATAATGCAATGTGGAAAGTAAATCATCATTAGCTTCATTTGTATATATTTATAGTAAGACTTATATCATTCTTACATTCTTCTCATATTGTAAAATCTCGAAATTCTTTTGAATTTACATATAAATATGTATGTATGCAATATTATAGGCTTTACATATTTATATTATAGGGAAATGCAACAGGGAGTAAAACTGATAAAATGGAAATTGTGCAGGAGATCGAGCGAAAAAATATTGTGTCAAATTTATATCGCAATTAAAAAAACATGAAATTCTGCCTTCGAGTTGACGTATTGCTGGAGTTACTGAATACAGAGGGAAAAGTTTTAATACAAAAATCATTCAGTCCGGAGAGAACTGAGTTTTGCCTTTGAAGTTAGAATTTTTTGGCATCGTAAAATCGTCTTAAAATCGTGACAAAACGTGTAATTTTTATTTCATTTTTTTAATGGCTAGACGTCCCCGAGATGTTCAGTTGACGAACACGGAGAAAGTTTTATCGAAAAAAGTTATTCACTTCCCAAAAAATTAATTTTCAATGAGACGGTGTCACTGTGCGACAGACGATTTTTCGCATTCAGGTAGTGATAAATAACAAAATTAACGTTTTAATTATAACGTCTTTACTTTTAATGGATATGATGATCAAACTTGTAGGTATTGCTACCATAAAAAAAACGATTTCGAGCAAATACTTTTAACTCTATGTGTATTTCAATTTTTGAGAATTTCTTAACAATAAACCTCATTTTCAAAAAATGGTCAATTGCCACCTTCTGTCTTTCCATACTTCATATATTACTTATATTACGAACGTTAGACAAAATTTTAATAAGAAGAGTAAACAAGAACATCGATAATTATAAATAAATGTTAAATATATCTTTCGATCAAATTTTCCTCCAAAACTGAGGAAGAAATATTTTTAAACAAATAAAACATAATTATTATTCTATATGTCGTGGATACTGCATTATATAATTTTATTCATTCAGTACTTTCCCAGTTGACTTCAGTTTTATTTTATTCTATACACATATGCCAGTTTTTGTCAGCAGGAAGAGGTTATGAAACACGTAACCTGAAATTATAGTTGATCCGTATTATTCTTTACCGATCTTGAACATTACAATACATTTTATTAGTATTGAAATATTTCTTTACAGCAAAATTACAAAAAAAAATTTAATTCTAAAATTTTAATTTTAAAATCACTGATATTTGCCGCCTTGCTTATCCAAAATGGCGAAACTAAGCGGTTGGTTCTGATTGGCTCAGTTTTTTTTACTTGCGCGTGGCTAGACCATGTATTTATTGGATCATGGTCCTATATATATATAGTTCCCCCACTCTGACACCCCGTGCCGCATCTAGGCTTATAATATCTTTGTTATAGCGACACTAGCGCATCTACAAGGAGATCGCAAACTAAAACTTTATGTGTTCGTCCGCGTATGTGTGTATATTATTTAAATATGTTGCATGAATTAAAATTAGAAAAAATGAACTTATAAATTCAAAATTATACAAATTTAAGACGAAAAATGTGTGAATACTGTTTCCTGTTTCATTTTTCGGCATAAATTTGTACAATTCTGCATTAATTCTTCAATGAATGAAGAAATACATGACACATGAAATTTAACTGTTTCATGACATTTTATTTATTCGCATTAAAATGGAGAAATTAAATCAGTGAATTCATTCGTAAAATGTAGAGTGTTTTGTGAAATGTACGAGAAATAAAACATCCTGGTACAGCACAAACATTTCTATTTATTTTATTTATTTTTCACTTCACTGATGCACACTGATTATACTTTAATGTAACCTCAAAAAACATCTCAAAACATTTGCATAGCGGCGCGAAAATATTTAAAGAAAAATTACCCCCACTTTTGCCTCTACAGTAGAGCCATCTAACAGGAGGTCGATAACTACAAAAGTACACGTGCACGCGCCCATGGGAGTCGACCCTGCTTGGCACCACTGGCGAGACATATGGCGTTTACGACAATTCGCTCTGAGCTCGCTCTGAGCTCGAAGGGG